>JAHLJZ010000086.1:0-97540 GCA_025602915.1 Paraphysoderma sedebokerense
GCAGGTGACGAAGGGTGACGAGAACTTGACGAGTTCCATGCTGCGCCACAAAAAACCGTTGATTTGGCCTAGATTACAATGTAATTTATTTTGGATTTGCCACAATTACCGTCTCCGTGGAACCATCTGTGGCAAAATTTTGGCAGCATCGATCGAAAGGTGTGGAGCCAGTGTGGAATCCCGATGTCTGGGCCCTTGGATCGAAGGAGATGGAATGATGAATGCCGAGAATGGACCGATAATAGTATTGGATTTTTTTTCATTCCTCGCCTCGCTTTATATCCCTCGCTCCTCCCTCCGCTCTCGATCCTCCCTCTGTACTCCCTCTTGAAGTCACAACTGAATTAATCACCATGACCCTTGAACTAAAACCCACGCCCTTGTTCGAACCGTCGTTCATCCCAAGGAAATACTTTCGTGATGTGGCGTCTCCAGAAAAGAAAAAGCTCATTTCAAGTCTAGAAACAGCTGAAGAACAGACTGTATTTCTTTCGCTGCAGTCCAAAGACCGTTCTACCTCATCTTCCTCAGAACCGCAGTCACGGACACATCTATTCGTTATTGACGATTCCCCTCACTCGCAATCCGCATTGGAAGAGGTCATTGAAAAGTTTGTTGACAAAGCCTACGATACCGTAGTCATACTGAATATACGGGCACCAATAAAAGTGGACAAATTTGCGATTAAGTACGGGGACGTTACTTTCTTTGAATACTTAAAATCAATGGACAATAAGGTATGGTGGAGGAATACTCGGTTTCTTTTGCCTTGACTAGACTTACGCATAGGACCTGACATTTCGTCGGATCTTGATTTAGGCTCGAGACAAAGCGCACAATATGCTCCACAAGTATTCGTCAAATCTAATTAATCGAGGCTATAACGTAATAGCGATTGCTCTAAGGTAGTGTCGTCTCATTTCTTTAAGGGTTACTTAGATCTAGTCTAACAACTGCTATTTAAAAGGGGTGACTTACAGGAAGAAATCAAAAGAAACATGAAAGTGTTTAAAGCCGATTCGATAGTCGTCGGTGTGTCGGATCGATTAGCGTGAGATTAACAGCATTTGCATAACGCTATTTTGTATATATATTTATGATGTGATCAGTCTGATATAGAATGCGGAATGTTATGATTCAATGTGATCGCTCTGATTAAACCGTCTCTTCTTTAAAGCATGGGATGCCGAATATGGTCGCTCTATCAATTTGCGGCCGTTTCAACTATACGAATTTGCTTGACTCGTCCGATTATGAGTGCTGTTAACTCGATCTCGGAGAAAAAAAACATCTCCCTCCTTTTGTTCATTGGGCAAAAGTCTGTGAAAGTCATGTTTCAGTCACTTAAACTACCATAGGACCAAAATATCAGTGGTATGCAATGGCAAAATGGTTTGCCGTTCGCGTTTGTAAACAGCCAAAATACTTCCAATTTTAATACCATACACATAAGACAAAAGGCATAATCAAAGTTTAGAAGACATCCGTATCTTCAGTAATACTTGTTAAGCTACCTGCCCGACTGGATTGATCGATCTTGCTCACTTGAGCATGACTCCCTTTAAACCTCACATCCACGTTCAACTTCCTTTTGTCTTGTCCGCTTGAAACTAGTTCCATCCACAATCTAATCCTTTCTATAGACACATCAACCAAATCAACATCGTCGTTTCTTAAAGAGATAACGTCACCAAATATTGGGAACACATGCATAGTTTCGTCGTATAGTTCGAACGTGATCTTGCTACTGGATAAATGAGATCGTAGGGAACGGACAAAAAGACAGATTGAGTCGTGAATCACTTCATGAGGGGATGACTGAATTAAGATAGGTGGTAGGGATGTGGGGAGTGAGGACGAGTACATTGCCTGATACAAAAAACGTTTGTTCGGAGTTAGATTCAACAGTTCCAAGATTTAAAACAAATAACTACGCACTGCATTCAGTAAACTTGATTCCGTAAGTTTCTTATATTCTTCTTTCGAACATCCTACTCCAACGTAAAATTTGGCACAACTGATAGTTGGATGCATGGCGATGCCAATCGTGTCGTGTCTGTAATTCAAGTACAGCGAATTATCAGCTAGATTTAAATCGACACCGGGCTTATTTGAATCAAAGAAGGAAAAGCGTTAGCGCTAATGCGATTTCGGCAGACGTTGTGATAAAAACATATACACACCGACATTAAATACGCGCCAGCAGGCGGCGGAATCCTTTCCCGTTCTAATATTTGTAGTAAAGCCTATGGAGGGGTAGATAAGAATACAATATGTCGACTCTGTCTGGAGAAATGAACTTACGACACAGAGTCCTGCCCCAGCCGAGTCGCCTAACAATACAGGAATAAAAATTAACACAATAATACTAAAATTGGTTTACGAAGTGAGAAGATCTATACCTCCGATAAATAGTCTCTCTGCAGGTATGCCCAAATCAGAACGAATGTATTGATATGTGGCAACTGCGTCATGAATTGCTGCGGGAAAAGGGTGCTCCGGAGCCAATCTATAGTCCAAAGAATAGATATCTATGCCAATCTCCGCGAGACGAGCGAGATAGCTTCTATGAACTGCGGGCGAGTAGTAAATGTATCCGCCCCCTGTAATTGATTATTGAAAACAACAGAAGTCGAGGGCAATTCGTAAACAACATGTATATAGTATCCAGACCGCGAATTTGAGAGCGAACAAACCATGGAAATACAACATCACATTTCCTTTTAACCCATTCGTGAGAATCAAATCACCGTTCAATTTTCTCTTCCCTTTTAAGAATTCTTGTGCTGATAGATCATCTCTACCGCCATAAACTTCACCGTAATCTTCAGCCAAATCAACTTCATGTTTCTTCTGAACCGCGAATTCAAATTTCTCAATACTGACAGGCCGTTTACGTTTCCGACGCACAAAGTCTGCGCCGAAACTGAATCTGGTTTTGAGTTTTGACATAACTGCGGTGACGTCGCCGACAAAACGAGCAGTTCGTAGTTCGAGATACGGATACGCAGCTAACTCGCGAAAGAAGAAAATGAAGAGATGCGTCTTGAATGGCAAGTTCGGAAGGAAATATGGAGAGGTCGGATATAAAGGATCATCTTTTTTCGGTTGAGGTTCGAGTTGTGGATAGACGAGGTAATAGAATCCAATGAAAAAAAAGGCACGGACTGTGAATTGAATGGAAAAGGTGAAAAACAATGCCAAGTCTCTCAGGAAGTAAAGAATTGATTTTGGACCGGAACTCCAGTAAGTCCATTGGTCAGAATTTCGTCTGATTTCGAAGATCTTGGGTCTTTTAGCAGCTACCATTGATTGCTAAATATATGCGCCTTGATCGAATATGGCAAGCCCAAGGAGTCGAAGTGACGAAAAATAAACACGTTTCGATCTGGTAATCGAACTGAGCCAGTGCGAACGCGAAAATGGCACTCATTTAAAGACGGCAAGGGAACAAAATGTTAAATTGTTACATGATGGACTCAAGGGTCTGCAGTAAACGATAATGCTCGAGTAGTATCGAACATAGGGTTAACCCACTAAAAAATTCTTTTTATTTACAAATTGCTATTCTTTAGATGAAGCTTCTACTGTGAAAAATATGTCATCGCTCAATTCGAGTGGGTCTACAGGAATTTTCGTTATTGCGGTGAAGTTGTCGTCAGCATGGACCGTAACGATCCGTATTTTATACTTTGTCCGGACGATCATACGGAGAGAAATTTTCGTCAAGCAGCATAACGAGCTAATTTCAATATCACTCTCACGCTTAAGACTTCTTAGGATAATCGAAGGCTTTAAATATTGCGTTGATGGAACTGTCGTTGCGCTTCGGAAGTAGCGAACAGGGATTGGGGGTGGATCCGTTGATGCATTATCACTGTCCGATATACACCAAGTTACAGCACAAGCATAAGGTATCTCTGTTGTCAATTGAGGCTGAATCAATACCATCAATATTTCAAATCTACGAAGATTCAAAATATGGTAAAGAGCAAAGTCGACACCGAAATCGTAAAGAGGAAAGTGTCGACGAAAATGTTCTTGGATCGTACTTGTCTGCTCATCCGTCAGAACAGACAAATCATTATTGCAGAATTTCTGAACAACTTGTATGAAATGTTCAATGTTGAAAGCCGTGCGAAGATAAATACACAGATCGTACTTGTTCAATTCTGGAATATCGATATCCGTTGGTATCTCTTTCGGCGGAGTTGACTTGGCGATTTTTAACATCAAATGGAAGGGCGCTGAGCCGATATCCACCGCAAGTGGGACACGGAAAAAATTGTAGTTTATAGAGTGTTCAATGATGTCGCCGAGCTGCTTGAATACAGGATCGTCGTTCAAGCTGGAGTACAGCTCAAACGTTTTCTTGCTGGTCAAATTGTCGTCCAGCTCATCCTTAATAAATAAAGTCTCGGCAATCAATCGGGGCAAGCTGAGTTTCAACTGGTCGTACATCAAGAATTCGGCGAGCAGCCACAAATCGGCGAGATCTTCGATATGATGCTGCCGGAGCTCACTATGATTCAGTTTACCCTCGTAGAGATATTGTAGGACTAACGTAAGGGCATTACTTTTGTCAAAGACATTCGTCAAGTCAAGTGTTCGTTGATTGTCGTCCTCTCGGACAAGGCTGAGCATCGAACTGAAGTAAGGGATTCGGCTAAGTAAACCTCGGTGACATCTGTATTCGATCGAACCATGGCGAATAGTGCAGTCGGAGTAAGGGTCAAAGGTAACGACGGTGGCATCCGTTAGAGTGGAAGGCATTTCCTTTTCGCTCTGAGTGGCGAGATGACGGTCGAGGGGGATGGGTAGTGAAGGGCAAGCGGGAACTCACCCAGTTCAGCCAACGCGGTTTTGCTTCCAAGCTGGCTGCTTGGTGTGTTGACGGACTGAAGCAACTATAGAAGCAATTGATAAAACAGGAAGACTAAGATGCGGCCAAAAAATTCAATTTCACTTCCCTTTATATGTCACTCTCAATTCGGGGATATCAACCAATCTTTATTAGCAACACCTCCCCCAGCATCCACGCAGGAGGATGGAACACATTGAATCAATATGATTCCCGGCCAACTTCTATTCCTTCTCGTATAACCACAGCAATTTTTTTACTAGATATTTTTCCTAAACTATTCATCCAAGACTCCAAACGTTCCATAGAAGTTTCTAAAACATCAGTTTTACCTAATGGAAAGAATCCCGCCATGATTTGGAAAATGTGAATCATGTTGTCGTATAATTCAAAAGTGACAGGTGTCTCTGGACATGATTTGCATAGATTTAAAAATAGTTCTGCAATAGAATCATGCAGCTGCTCTTGAGGAGCAGATTGTATCAAAATAGGTGGGAGATTTGGTGGCAAGTTCTTCGAGATAGCCTGCAGCAATATTGTTAGTCATCGATAAGGCAACAGAGAAACCACCACTCGGACAAACCATTGAAACAAGATCAAGCTTGCAAAAACTTTCTATATCAACGGCGCGGGGGCCAGCATAATGAGCAGTGAGATTTACATTGGGATGAATGAGGAAGTTCATGATGTCGTGTCGATTATTCTCATAAAGCGATTGTACATTGGGGGAGAGATCGACCAACGGCTGTTCGAGAGGTCAGAGATGATTAGGAATGATGAAATTGAGCGAATCCAGAGGGCTCTACATACGGAAAGTAAATATGCTCCGCCAGGGTACGGTTCTGATGTTCTATGAAGAACTAGCAGCAAAGCCTAAGAATCAACGCATTAACAATTAATTCTTTTGAAAGCAAAAGGAAATTATCAATTACCAAAGCCAGATTCCCTCCAGCAGAGTCGCCTGCCACAATGATATTCTTCGGTTGAATGTTCAACGACTTCACTAAAAATTGGTAAGATGCGTAGGCATCGTGAATGGCAGCGGGGAAAGGATATTCTGGTGCGAGTCTATAATTCACCGATAATACATCGGCTCCAGTTTCTGCCATTCGACTAGTGAAATGTCGATTCGAATTGTACTTGTACATGCAATGACCGCCACCTAATGGGGAATGGACGGTAACTCAGAATGGCTGCACACCAGAGAAAGAATGAGCAAGTCCTTACCATGAAAATAGAGTATTATTTTTCCCTTCAGGTTGTTACTGAGTAACCACTCAGCATCCAACGTTCTATCGCCTTTTAACCTTTCCGATCCGTCAAAATAACCTTCGTCCTCCGGCAAGCTTACCTCTAAGTCTGATTTGATCACAATCTTACACGATTCAACTTTAATGATTCGCTTCGATTTGCGGGGCCGAAAAAGAGGGCCGAGACTATACTTCGCTGAGAGATGAGAGAGTCCAATGGTGCTCGATGTCACCAGCCTTAGCCGGCGCATATTGGTTGTTGAATGTGATGCAGATGTGCGAAGGGCATGATATAAAATATGATGATAAAGAGTTCGTTGCGGAAGAAAGAAGGGCACTGTTTGGCGCATGCTTCCCTCATTTTTAAATTTCTTACTTGTCCACGGCCGAATATGAAAGCTGGGTTGCTTTGACAACTCAAGATATTCTCGGTCTTGATCGCTCTGGTCGGAAGTGACATCTAGTTTTGGGTAGACACGATAATAAAAGGCTGCCAGAATAATGCTGTCTACCACAATGGTGACAAGAACTCTAATTACATGAAAAATGTCTGTTGCGAGTTTGAAGGGTGTAACGGTAAGGTCATTCAGTCGTTCAACATGACCAGACTCTGTTTTCCGTTCGAAACCTTCCGTATACTCTAAGGTGTCTTCATCATATGATACCGGCGACATCTTTGCTAAGAAAAAGTATCCGAGAGAATTTGCGGACGGTTTTTCTGCGACGCGGAGAAATGCGACTCATGGCGGACTTTGGCGGGAGCATGGTCGGCGAAGCCCAACAAACTGAAAATTCAGTTCTGAATTCAGACGTTGCTCAGTGACCACAAACAATCCTAAAGGTTTTGGATCATGGAATGTTTGTGCTACCATCTCCGCTTTTTCAATACGTTTGTGAACTAAATCTGGGTTCCATCTAGTATTACGGATTGATAGTGTCGCTTTTTTAACTTTCAGCAAAAGAATAGTATGGATAACCACTTTAACATTTTTGTTGAAGGAAAGAAAGCTGTGTTAATTTTTCGGTCGGGGGGTATGACCTGCGCGTCTGCCAACTCCTCAAGTGGTTGAAGTCAACTTGGATTACGAGGACTCTACAAATGCACAAATCGTCGAGCCAATCGGTTAACGACGGACGATGAGTCTTTAATTAATGACTACGCTAAAACTTAAATCTGCACTACTACTAGGGAATCCTCTCTACCAACTTCGGTTCAGGTTTCCCCTACAACTTCGATTTTGAAGGACCAAGGTCCCCTTCTTCCCCATCACTTCTTAAAGTCACTACAACCTTCCCATAACTTTCTCTTCCGCCTAAGGCTTTTAAGGCATCTGGAACACTCTCTAAACCAAAAAAATCCCGATCATATACGACAGGCTTTAGCCTATCTTCGCTAAACAGTTTCATAAGATCTGTCCAAACTTGAACAATTGTTTTCGGATCATTTTGTCGATATGCACCCCAGAAAAGGCCAATAATAGAGATATTTTTCAATAGAATGCGATTTGATGATATCTTTTCTCCTGTTCCTGGAGGAAGGGAAGCAAATCCGATGACAAGCTGGATAAAGGGTGTGAGAGTTATGTATCGATCATGTGTTGGGCAGAGAGTCTCACCAATCTCGCATCCCAAGCGGCCACTTTCATGCTTTTTTCGATTAATCCAACAGGATCATAGACAACGTCAACCCCTTTTTTCTTGGTTATCATCAAAACTTCCTTCACCCAATCCTGCGTTCTGTAGTTAATCACGTAATCTGCGCCATTGTCCTTGCATACTTGTAATTTCTTGTCACTCGAAGCAGTCGCAATTACTGCGGCGCCCATAGCCTAGGAATATACTTTTTCGTTAGAATTAATATAATATGAGCAAAGATTGCATTGACGTCACCTTTGCGATTTGAATTGCGGCAAGGCCAACTCCTCCGGCCCCGGCGTGTACCAAGACAATTTCGCCTCAAATTTGTCGAAACATCACAACAGAGAGTTTAAGTATCGAGGACGAAAATTTTGTTTGAAGAGAATAAAATACCTGGCTTAAGATTTGCTCGAACTGTCAACGCTGCGTAGGAAGTGGGATACGTAATAAATATCCCTGCAGCTTGCTCGAATGTCAAATTAGTCGGGATTTTCATTAATGAGCTTGCATTGGCAGCGACATGAGTAGCATAGGCACCGGTTTGAACAGCACCGAATACTCTATCTATAATGAATCCAGTATTAGCCACATCTATATGAAACGATTACAGAAGTTAGAGTACCTCCAGCTTTGAATCTTTTCACTGCGGGGTGACATGATACCACTACGCCTGAAAACTAATAGCACACAGCAATGTTAACACCATTAACTGGGCAAAGAGAGCGCCCAAGATGTAACAACAAGAAACTTGCCTCAGTGCCAGGAATGAATGGAAATTTTGGACGATACTGGTATTTCCCCTGTATCAAAAGGATATCAAAGAAATTTGCGCTGCGGGCAAATTCACCATTTGAAAACCGTCAGAATAAATTAACTATAATAATCTGCAAAAGCTGAAGTACTTCAAAGTATATATTACCCGACAGCTTTCACCTCCACCAAGACTTCATTCTGCTTCAATTCTGGTACCGGGATTTCATGAACACAATTAGCGAGTTCTTGAGGATCCTTCAGCCACTTGTCGACGACTAGTGCTTTCATGACGCTGGCGGGACGATCAGTAACAACCGACAGCAATCAAAATATCTGGGTGAAAAGCTAACCTGTTAGATCTGGTTTTGCGTTTTGAGGATGAACAGGAATTTGTGTGAGTGTTTGCGAGGACAACTTTCAAGCGCCTTTTGGCGATAACTTGTAAATTAACACGACGTCACAACTTTGTCGATTACTTTTCAATGAATATATTGACAATAGCAACAATGACTGTATCGGCAATTATTCAGATAAATATCAAAACTACAATCAATATATGGATTTTACATTTTAAATTAATTTTGAATATGTTTGTTCGTAATGGTGATTCTGCTGTGGCCATGCGGATTACGTGAAATACCCATACACATTCGTTCTTCCGCATTTTCGAATCAATTCATACATGTCTTCTACGGTCTCTGCAGATGCTGAACGCTTCTTTGTCGTACTCTACACTTCTCAAAAGCATAAGAAGGCTAAAACATGGAGTGATGGGACCCTGAAATTCCTCAAGCAGAACTCGAAGGTTGTAAATAGTGTTTAGGTCGCGTCCTTATCGTTCTAACGTATATTTCTCTAGGGTATACTGTTGGATGAGAGAAACAACCGAGTCGATAGGTATTGCGCCATTATTTGTGATATTAAGCTCATTTAAATTTGCACTAAAGAATTTTGGGTAGCGGATTTGTTTCTGAAGAAAGTTTACGATGTGGAAACGAGATTGAATTTGATCGACATTTGATACAGATCGAATCCAATGGGAAATATGAAGAAAGAAGTAACGACTGTGCTGTTGCTGCAACAGAAATTCCGAAACCAATTGTACGCCGATTTATGTTACCAAAGAAAAGCGCCTTCAAGCCACCCATCTCTGGAGAGAAATGTGCAGTGATGCCTGCAGTTTCAAGAACCAACACCAATGAACTCAAAAGCGACAGACGGTTAGCTAAAACAAAATTTACAGTCTTATACACCCATCAAAAGCAAAAGAAGGCTAAAACTTGGCTAGACGGATTTGCTGTCTATATTCAAAATGAAAGCAAGGTTAGAATCAGTACGACTGCATTTACTTGAGACAGCTTTATTGTTGGCGGTATAGATTCCGCTATATTTGCTAATATCATTCCCTATTTAGATGGTCTTGTATAATCAAAAGAAAAGCAGATTGGAGAGGTACTATAGTTACGAAACAAGCACAGGCGGTGACATTTCTTAATGACATTCCTTCATTACAGCATCCTCGTTCCTGGCCCTCCCAGCATCGGAGACGATCTCGAATTTGAGCGATTTCTCGTTACGATCGAGGGACCGACAGGGCAAGAACAGATAAAACCACATTCTCCTTCATCGAATACGGGAGATTTGCTAGTCAAAAAGGTATGGACTGATATATCAAAAAATCATGGTGAGATTAATTAAGCATGCCGACTATATGTGTAGCCCCCTCTTCGAAAATTTCAACGACCAAGGACCACATTGCTAAAGCAACTGCCGTCTACGGCCGAATCGAGTCATAATGCTACTCCAACGCTACCGAATTCAGAGAGCCCCGAAACGAAAGGTCAGTGAAATAGTCATGATGAACCGCTATTTCCGCTTGAAGCTAATGCCAGTGATTGTAGTTGTTTCTTCAATGCTTACTTTAATTAGACAAAGTCCACCAAATAAACCTTCTTCAAACTTGCCTAAACACACTTCCATTTGTCTATATCCATCAAATTCCCAACCTTGCTATTCCCCCATATTTCGACAACCTGTTCCGTCGGTTTCAGACTCTTCAATACCCCGTGTTAACGATGATGTTGATGGTGTTTTGGACGGTGATGTTGATGTCGACGATTATTTTGATCAATTCGAGGCTAATCCAGACGATACACGTCAGGTTAAGAGCTTTCCGGAAGGACAATCAAGCTCGCATAATCAAATCCCAAAGAAACGGAAGTTGCGATTTGATGCGTGGCAAGATGATGATAATGATTATGTACGGCCTAATGAGGATGTCAGACATGAGGAAGACGTGTTAAATATCAGTAAAACACAAAACGACGCCATGGTAAACACTAATTCTACTGCGGACAAGAGCAACATTGCCATTTCTTTTTCAAATGGATTACCAGCGAAATGGAAAAGTGATGAGGTAACGACTTTATGTTCTTCATTGTCTCATTATTGTCTCATCCATACCGTTTTCTTAGCCTGTAAAGTATGAGCCGCAGATTAAGAGAATACACACCGATATAATTGTGGACAATCTGACTTGTCCCCAAACGTCGCCAATTCTGCAATCGAAGACTCATCTAGAATCCAACAACATCGATTCGGCTCCAACAGTTCTGAGGGCTTCTGAAGTTCTGAAAAGTAGGCCAAAACGACCAATAGTCAATAATTTATACTTTCCAAGCTTGGAATTTATTAAAGATATTCAGAAGAGCGGCGAACGATTAGAACGAAAAGTAGAGATACCGACTTCGTTTGTAAGTTATCCATTGTCGAACACTGAATCTATGTCGTTTCAGACCTTTTTCACTGAGATTCTTTTGAAGTCATCGGGATTGTCATATCAGTCCTATCTTTTAGCTGCTATCCACGAACACTTGCAAATCCAGATTACTGGTGTTGCATTGAAGTATTTTGGACTGATACGTAACTACGTTGTCGAAGATTCCGATTGTGGAGTAAAATTGCCGAGTAATATAGAATCTCGGGCAAGGTCCAATTATATCCCATTGTATTTGGGCTGCGGATTAAGGTATGTGTTTCCAGTTTTTATTCCATCATAATTTATGTTAAAGTTGGGTGAATGCAGCACTTATGAACCAGACCCGAAGCTGCTGAGATTTCAACCTTCAGTTCGTCAGCGAAAAGGAAATATTCTTCTTGCTATCCAAAATCGCGAACCCTCATCGCATTATGGCAAAGACGATATTTGGGTTGTTTCAAAATCTCCTTTGTTCGTACAGGCGTCAAGCTGGATGGGTCGTTCAGTCTTTCATGGGGTCAGCAGTGGAAACTCAGTTGAGGTATGTTAGACCTGAAGTCTGCATCAAAATATTAAATCCAAAATCGTGACTTCATTATGCTCTACCCAGTTGAAACCATTAACCGATGACGACGCTCGAACGGCGAAGAGATTGTGTTCTTCGCGAGACTATACTCCTGGGTCGGGCATTATCGCGATTAGGTTGTTCAATGCGTCGGATCTGACGATTCTGGGTACTTTGTCCGACTCCAGCATGACTTATTCAATACCATCTCTTGACTCATTTCTTTTTTGGCTCAGACAATCTCAAATCCGAAGTTTTGAAAATCCCAATTCTTCCTCACCTCATAGACCATTCATCCGTCATATCCGGACCGCAAGTAAATCGATCGAATCCGAAGGCGTTCAAACCGCCTTCATCCACTTCATCGACGCTGGAAACTGGTTTAGAGTCATTTAGAAATGAAGCGGTTGATTTATGTGAAGAAACTATAACAGAGTTCACGCTAAACGAAGATCAAGCTGCAGTGTTACGGAAATTTGCACTCTCCTTGGTCGACGGTGCAACCAATGGCGATGGTCCTTTGGTGTTAGTCCATGGTTTGGATCCATCATTGGTTCGGAAACTTGTAAATTTGCTTTATTCACAGAAGTACCATAGGTGTTTTTGGCTCCGGGAAATCTTATCTCTTGACCGTTCTCATTGTTTACTATGATCGACTGATAAAGTCGCTCAATATCGCCTGGAACAAAATACAACGCATCCTTGTCGCAAGCAATACGAATGTCGCAGTTGACAGAATTTTATGTGGGCTTGTCGACCTCGGTTTCGATGAATTTGTTAGGGTTGGAAGGTATAGGTCTACATACTCAAGTTGTGTCCGAAAGACAATTACTAATAGTTTATGTTAAAATTAGCTTGAAAAAGATCTCAAAACGGATCCTTCCGTACACGGCTCAAATGAAGCAAAGCGAGGATTTAAAGGAGTTGAAATCAATGTTGAATGATGAGAGTTTATCTGACGCTGAGAAATCGTATGCGGTCATTCGTAGTTGAAAGATTTGACGGCATCTAAGTTTGCATTTACCCATAGGTCGATTCAAACGACAATTAAACGGTTTAAGGCAAATGAGAACAAGGATACCGTGTCGAAAGCACTGATTGTTGGGTAGGAATTCGCTTTGAACAGCTTTCATCGTCAGAATAAGTGTTGATGTCAGACTTTTTTTTTCGTAGGGCGACCTGCATGGCCTGTACGTTTGATGTGTTCTCAGATTCGAAATTTGGAATTGTCATTTTAGATGAGTGTTCTCAGGTAACCCTATGTGACGTTCATCTAGTAACTAGCTTAGTTCACTCATGCTCTCGCCACAGATGACAGAACCTTGTTCTCTACTTCCCTTGAGATTTGGTTGTCGTCGCCTGGTTTGTTAAACAACTCTTGATTTCCATTAATTGCATGCTTGACTTATGATCGATCTTAATTTAGATTTCTGTCGGTGATCCACTCCAACTTCCACCTACAATTGAAACGTCCTGTTCACACGAGCACAACCTTGAACGAACCCTTTTTACTCGGCTCACACTCTCACCTAATAATATCAGCCCTATTTTGCTTCGAACACAATATAGGTGTCATCCCACCATCTCAGCCATACCTAATGCTTTATTTTACCAGCATAGACTTTTGAATGGAAAATCCGAATGTGAATTGAACCCTTTGGTCGATGGTTTGCCAACATTAAGCTTTGTCGACGTAGACGGTGTGGAACAAAAAGTGAAAGGAGGAAGCTGGGTGAATGAAAGAGAATTAGCAGTGGTTGGCACCACTATTGAGAAACTGATAGATAAAGGGATCAAAGCGGAGGAGATTGGAGTGATCGCGTTGTGTAAGTTGTCCGCGGTTACTCGATTAAGTTTGCTCAATACCGAATCGCATATTGACTGAATGCTACTTCAGACAAAGCACAATCCGATAGAATTCGAACTCACCTCCGTGGATCTGCAACCGAATCATCGTATAAAGGAATTCAGGTAGGGCGAGCAACCATATTGTTGGTACACTTATGTCATTGCTGACAATAGTTTTGAAGGTCTCCACTGTTGACGCATTCCAAGGTGCCGAAAAATCAGTCATCATCGTCTCGTGCACTCGGACTCATTCAATCGGGTTCTCTGACGATACCAAGAGAGTCAATGTGTTACTAACACGAGCCAAGCGTCACTTAATTATCACTGGATATGGAAGGTTATTGAGAACCAACTCCTTGTGGGGCCGAGTTGTGAATGAATTTTGTGCCAGTATGTCTTCAATTTGACATTTGAAAATATTTATTTAGAATGGTAAATTTTAACGGACTTATTATAGAAATTCAAAGAGGCGTCATGGATTGCAATAACTTTCTTCGATACCTGGACACTCTAGCGGCGATCAATGAAAACACTGACCCAGTTTCCGGATTAACGGTTTGTGCTGGTTCCGAAATCGAAGTCACTACCGTGACTCGGAACTCAAAAACCGATGACAAAATCAAAGCTATAGGTGCTTTGAGTTCTGACATAACGGAAATGGTGGAGTTCGAGTCTGAAATAGACGATTGTGAAATAAGTATCGAAGTCACTGGATTTGAAGATACAGAGATACACACAATGTCGACAGACAAACTTCATTTAGAATCGTCAGTAGATAACGGTACGAAAACCGACAAATGTCCCGATACTGGGCTTTTGGAGGTTCACGAAAGTGAAAATATAATGAGTTCGGACAATGAATCTGTTCTGTCAACCCTCATAGAGGAATTACCGCCGGACTTCGCTTTATCAAACTTAGAAGTGAAGGCTACGAACTTGGTCGTTGAAAATTGCTTTCGCACATGTAACGTTGATGAAGACGAAGATGATTTAGAAGGGTTAGATGATTTGGAGTAAACTCAATTTTTTCTGGGGTTACATTATATCTCTTCGCTATATCATTTGTATAAAAATTACAATCTCAATGATCATTGTAGAAGCGTTGTCTCGTATTATATGTATATTGTTTAATGGTGTAGTAACTTATAAGCTGTCCTCAGCGTTCATGTAAAAAGTTGTGCAATGTGGAGATCAACTGTAACAAGCACGGTGACTTAGAAATATTCACTCAACACTCAGCATCATGTCTCTTCCATACGCATGTGATAATACAAGAAATATACATTATACAAATCAGTCGATTTAGAATCGCTTTCCCTTACTTTTTCCGCAAAACAATTAAGCATATCCCATTACTTATCGGTATTTAGATTTTGCTTCGCACCCGATTGGCATCAAGAAAGGATGTAGGTTGATATCAAATACGGTTATGACTTCCACAGACCAGCCGTTCGACATAGATTTTTTTTACGTAAACATTAATCGCCAATGAATTCAACATAACGTTCTTTCATGGTAACCCCTTTGCTCGAGCCATATGACGTGTTAAATCACCATACCCGTGTGACAACCGCAACACCTTCCATTTTATTTACTAATAATCAGCGTCGTCATCGTCACCGGGTTCATCGTCTTCAAACAATCCATCTTCCAGCAAACTGTCCGCCTCTTCTATTTCTTTCTTTCCGTAATCACCGTTAACCAAGGTTCCGTTTAATTTCGGCATTTCAAATCCAGAATTCGTTGGTGAAGTTGAAAAATCAACATTGAAAAACGACGACATATCTTCTCCATTTCGCAGCGTCGTCGGGGCCGTGGAGTCTATATTTGACGTTAATAACGGCATTGCCGGCACGGGACCACCAGAAGAAGGAGCTGTGGGTAGCGAAGTCATGATTGATTGATCCAATGGCAGTGAAAGTGGTAACGACGTCGGTAAATTCGGTGTTGAGGAAGAAGTATTCTGTAATGCGGCCAATGCTGTAGATGCTAGCGTTGTAGTTGGAAAATCAGCGACGGACGTCATAGGTAAGGTAGCATTTATAAGAGAAGGTGAAAGGTCAACGGCTGGTAGCAAGGTTTGGTTGAAAGCCGCCAAGGAAGTTGGGGAAGAGGAAGAAATAACAGATGGATAAAATGATGAAGGATCATTCGCAAGCAATTGCGCAACGACTTCTTTCGGTTGATGCATACCGTCTATCCCCGCAAACAAGTCTTCTAGACTCAAATGCTCTAAATCCTTGACTTCGTGAATCCCGAGGGAATTAGTCATTAACGAATCTAGATTTGATTGCAACTGATCGATATTTTTCTGAACATGTTCGACTGACGTGGTGGTATTATTTAAATTAGAGGTCGTCGTTCCAAGATTGTTGGTGACAGTAGAAAGAGCGGGATCTGTAGGCGCAGGTAGCGGGATGAATGAAGTTGCGGAGGTGCCGGCAGTGGGAATAGTAATGAGTGCTGAAGTGGTCGTTGGATCAAGAACTGGAGTGGTTATCGTATCAAATGCTGTAGAGTGAATTATTGGTAAATCAGGGACTTCCACTGTGAGTTCATAAAAGAGAATATTAGCAACAGCCCAGAAACAGCAGGGTTTAAAATACTTACATATTGGTGGTTGATTTGATGTCGGAGTGGTTGCGGATGGCAATTGTGTAATGGTAGCTGTAGGAAGGTCATCGCCCTCGTCTTCTGAAGATGACTGCTGAAAATCTAGTAACTTCCTTTTCTTATTTTGAATAGCCTTGGGTTTTCCTTCACTTGAAAAGACCGATGCCAAAAACCTCAGAATTTTGTCTATCGTCTCCTGCTGTTTGTTGTATCTTTCTCTCGTGGATACTAATTCTTGCCAGAGAACTTGATTATCCCGCTGAATGTTTTTCAAATCCGACGAAATCGTAATCTGATGTCGTTTTATAGTGGCAATTTCGGACAGGAAATGACCAATATCTAACCCGTCCCCTTTCTCGTCTGCATCTTTGCCTTTTTTCCTGGTTACCAAGCATAAAAGGTCTGGCTGATTCCGCTGAAAATGTGGATTGGTGAATTCCCATTGTTCACTGTCAGCGTCTGATACCAATACACCTTGGTTCAAGTGCGGTACTTTGTGGAAGCCGTACATATTGAGTTGTCGAACGAACGAGGAAAAATTATTGTGCTTGAAAAACCGTGGGAGCAACTCCTTAGCAAATTCCTCCTGGTTGAGCACTATATTTGCAGCGACAAAAGAGGTCAGAATGCATGTACAAAGGATAAACGAAGGATGTTAAAAAAGGATAGATTGGGCATAAATACCTAAGAAGCTCATTCCGTCATCGGACCAACGTATTAGCTGATCAGTTGATGAATCGTTTACCATCCTACAATATATCAATTCATTGGAAGAATATGATTATTAGCTAAAAAATACTCTCAATCTGATTAAATTTTTAGGCAAGGTCAACTGTTGAGCGACCGGATTTCTCTGAACTATCATTTCTGCAATCTACAGGAGATGATAGAGATTCATACCGATAGAGCTTATTCAGAAAAGCAGGCACATTTTTCGCAGCTGCTAAACTCGGCCTTGTCAGATTAGTGGAACTAATAGGATTGACTACTGACTGACTGGTCACTCCGATGAGGGAGGGAGCAGGAACAGTAGAGATAGTTGGTGGAGGAGCTGGGACGGCAATTGCAGTCGAAGAGGTCGACGATGCAGATGAGGAGGTGGTTTTCCTGCGACGCTTTGAGCCGACCGTTTTCATGGCAGCTTTACTCATACGTAGTGGGATGATGGTAGTCAGATAAGAGGCAGAGATGGTGCGATGATTTGATGTGGGAGGAATGATGAATGCGGGAATTGGGTTTTTGTTTGGACAGCGAGGGAGTCTGGTTGCAGCTGTGTTGCGCCACACTTGGTTTTATGTCACGTGACACGGGATACGCTCTTTCTGTGGCTTTGTTCCTTACAATTCCACATCCTTACATCATTACATGCTACGCAACATCTCATCAATACATACTCTATTCCTCTTTTTGCACTACACTTGCGAGTATAGCTGTGCATCTTGTGGGATAGTGTGCACGGCTCAGAACTTCAGAAGAGGATGTGTGATGTGAGTTGTCGCCCCTTGCCCTTATGTGGACCTGCGGACATTCGACACGCTCAACTGCTTCCATTCCTTTCCATTTCGTTCTATTTGTTTCCAAGAGAAAATCGTCAGTCGCATGCTGGTATGCCATTACATTATCTGTTGGGCTACTCCCACACAAATGTTGTCGTGTTATTTTTCCATTGCTGCTCTGCAGTTAGATTCTGCAGTGAGAGCTGCTGCGCTCGGGCGAGAAGTCAATGACATGCATATGCACCTCAGAAGCTTCCAGTTTAATCACAGTCTTCGCATTTGCAATATAGCTATTTGAATCTTTCAATTTCCGCAAATTATAGTCTGTTGTCACCCCTCTGTCTAGCTCAGTTATCCGTTCGGTAAAATACGTTGGATTGGGAATTTGGGAAGGAGCTAGTATTGATGTGGTTGACGGCAGCATACTTATGACGGTGGCGGTCGGCGGATAATCAACCCTGCCACAAGGATTTTAAAGCGGCACTGGGCACAGTCAGACGCAGTTGCTCAACTCTCAAAATCTGTTGGCGTTTAACGGTTTAACCCACTTGACATAATTTCTGTGCTCCGGCTCGGACTGCCTCAATTGCCTGGCCTTCTCAAATAGTCCACCCTCAAGCAAATTCACCCCCTCAATGGCTGATCTCCAATTTCATCAACAAATGACCATAACGTCGATATAAACACACAACATGTCGATAACACATTATCTTTCTAGCTGTACAGAGATTCTTTATTGGACAGTGCTCCCCTTCATAGTTCTTACCTCCCAACCTCAGAGCACATCAAACCTCACTACAGGTTCTGTATGAAGCAGAAACACCACACATATCACATAATAAACTATGCAGCTTAAAGATTCTCTATCTTGTCCATTTCATACGTGGTATGAACTGCTAAGATCACGTATGAAATGGACAAGATAGTTTGATCCAAAACGCGAAACACACATTCCAACTCTTGGACATGCCGCGAATCTTTCCTCCATCAGACATAGAATTCAAAAAAATAAAAATAAAACTTCCAGAAGTGAATATGTGATAATATACTATTACATTCATCCCAAATGAGCCCATGATTAAGGCAAAAAATAAAAATATTCCGACAGCAGCAGGGTTCGAACCTGCGCGGGCAGAGCCCATAAGATTTCAAGTCTTACTCCTTAACCACTCGGACATGCTGTCTTCAATGGAATTCATGCGTCTAGTAATCCTTGTATTTAATATTTTTTTGCCAACATTGCCCATTAAATACTGGTTAACGAACTCACTCCTGCATTGTGACATTGACGGTTCACGTCGATGGTATAGTAAGAACGCCTTTATGCTTTCATTTGTATTTCACATTGCTTTATTTGGGAGAGTGTCAGAAATATTGTAAATACATACGCAAAAAGACGACAAACGCTAGTCTATTTCATTAATTAAAGATCCATGGGAGTGTCTTCTACCAACCTCCCCTCCAGTATCCTCTGCCTCGACCTCTACCTCGCCCCCTACCTCGACCTCTACCATACGAAGCACCAGCACCATAATACCCGTGATCATAATCATACGTGCCATACGTATATTGGCGATCATAGCCGTGTCCTTCGTAGTTGTGTCCGTAATCATAGTTATATTGATGATGAGATGGATCGTAGTATCCGGATTGGTCGTAATCTTGGGTATAATTTTGATCCGTGTAATCTTGGGGATTGGCAGAATAATAGTCTTGCTCCGAGTAGTGGTACTCTGATTCATGTGGCCGAGAATCAGTATGAACCGGAGGCTCCTGCGGCGGTAAATGTTCTTGCTGCGCTACGTCGTCATTGTAGTCAGGCTTAAGACTGGCAGATGCTTCCAACCCAGCAGATGGATCCAAATCGGCTTCACGATGCGTATTCGCATAGTCTCCCATGTCGTCGTCTTTCGAATTCCCTGACTGACTTCTACCTTGACTTTCGGCACGAGCATCAATGGATTTGAGAACAGTAGATTTGAGACGTTGCAATTCAGCCATATTATCACCGGTTGCATTGGATGAAGCTGTCTTGTCAATTTCGTGCGATGAGGAATGCTGGGAAGGTTTCACATCCTGCCGAAGTGGGTTCGGTGTGTATTCACCGTCCCGTCTGTCATATTCTGAACCCGTTCTCGTCCTTATGGGCTCTCTAACTCTGCGTTCGTAGACAAACGGGTACATTATCTTTCGCTTCTTCTTTCTCGACCCATCAGCATCAGCATAATCGAGTCGATGTCGATCTTTTACCTCTCCGTCGTTTAATGGCTTCCAGTAAATAGTGGAGATTCGAGGATTGGTAGTGTATCGGTACATATTGGGCAAATTGTTATATATTTCAGGTGGTGATCGTGACGGCGGTGGTAGTGAAGAAACTGTACGTTCAGGTTTGACAGTTGGTGGAATCGAAGACACTATTGAAGGTGTTATGGAATGTCGTTTCACAGATGTTGTTTCATTGGAACTTTTCGCATCGGGCAATGATGAAAGTAGATCTTGATTTTCGTAGAGGTCACTCAAATTTTTGTTGGAATACACCTCAACCAAAACTAGCCTCATCTCAGGTCGACCAGCATTATCTGCCCCACTCGAGCTGCCAGTCGCTTGAGTTGGATCGTAAGTAACCGGTGCATTCACTTTTCGGTAAACAAACACAGCTTTTCTTCCTCTGCCTCTCAACATTTCTTCTCGGTTGAGTAGATTTTGAAAAACTTCGGTGCGAGCATAATCAATAACTAAAATCTTAGATTGAGGGTTTTGACTTTCTGGCGGAAACTTGATTTGATGACTCAAATGATTTCGAATAGCCACGGCATGTTCTATGCATGTGTAGGTTGCGAAAGCGTGAGATTTAATATGATTTAGTTTGAGCGAAACCAAGGGAAACTTTTCAGAATCATGCGGTGTCATATTAGGTGGAGTCGTAAGTATATCGGTAAGATCTTGGACGGTAAAAGGGCCTACAATTCAAATTTGAAAGGATTGTCAATCGAGAGCCGACTCATTGAGGACAGGCTGTCAAGTAGAGTACGTACGAGTTAAGTTAGCAATAAACAGAGTTGTCGTCGGTTCATGAAGAGATTGAGGTGCAAAAGATTTTGTAAGTGCATCAAAATTTGCATTCTGTGTGCATTCAATCTGGGAAGAGTCACTATTTTCCCTTGCATTGGCGGATTCTGAATTGTCGTTAGAGTCTGAGTTCAAGATGAGGTCACCCGTCGTTTGTAAAGTTATGGCATTTCGGTTGCAGTTGTCTATAATTTCAGTAGAGATAGATGATTGAAATGCATGAGAATACAGAATACACTATAACAGAATACCCTTGAATCTATGAATTGGCAAAGGGGAAAAACTACCGCTGTTGTTCTGATCTGCATTACTATTATCTGGTACCGGTGGACTCTGTGTATTGACAGGATTATTCGCCCCATTAATTTCAATCTGATTAGTATTGGTAGCATTACGGATTATGGATTCATCACCGTTCGAATCTAGTTGATCATCATCCAGTTTCGGTCGTTTCGTACTTTCGTTCGAATCGTTGACTTCAGAGCTAGAATCCGACACCTGTAATCGTTTCTTATCATTCTTAAGAGTATCTAATAGGTCGAACGGAGCAGACGTTTCTTCAGTAACCATGACGCTGTCAATTATATCTGTACGAGGAAGTGGATAGCAGATACGAAGGATGCAAATCAACCTTGTTTATTCAAGTGTGGCTGAGACTGATCGGCAACTCTATTCACCATCAACGGCCAAATCCTTCAACTACCGGCAAGTTGAAAATACAATTCGGAGATATTACTCCAAGTTAGAATTTAATACCTTCGGTATATAAAATTTTATATTTGGTTCTTTTATAATCTGGTCGACTTAGTCGCACGAAGAATGAATTCTGCCAAATACATAAATGATGAACACAGCTGTAGGATAAACTGCCACACCAAAAATTGTATTACGTATTGTTGAGCTATGCGTTGTCTGTCGCAGAAAGATAATAGATCCCCCCTGAATAGCCATCAATTATAATGCAACTGGTTCCAATCACCTCGACCAACCCCAAAAAAATAACTTTTTTGACTGTACTTCCCATTTAAATCATTACAACTCATTTCTTTATTTTCCCTTCTTTTCCTTGCTCCTCGATTCCCTATTTGAATTAGGACTACTCGGCGTTCCGGGGGACAAAGGCGTCAATTTCACGATTAACTTCCGCCTTTCTAATGACGGCCCGAGAATGTTCGGGGATGAAGAAGCGATATTCGGTTGACTGGAAAGTGGAGCAGAAAGTGGCGGAACGTCAACGATTTTTGATGAGACGGATGGTCGTGTTGGAGAAGGTTCCCGGTTTATGGCCGTAGATGATTGAGAAAGATGGGAATCGGTAGATGATGTTACGGTGACAGACGGAGGGGGAGATGGATGTGAAGACGAAGGAGTATCGGTGTGAGTATCAAAAGATGAAAGGGACTGACACGAAGACTTATGGGCGCGATCGACACCCTTGAACACCAAAATACAGATACAAACGAAAAGATGACATCATAATTTAGAGCAGACCACAAAATGAACATGACACATTACATATCGGAAGACACAAAAACACACGAATAAGATCAGAATTTAGAGTAAAATACCTTTGCAATATTGCATAACGTCGACAATCCGTCGACAGACCCCGTGGACAACGCAAAAGGAATATCGTGATCGCCAGGCGGGGGCAACGATGGTATAGGAGTGTCAGAAGAAGTCACTTGGGACTCTTGAGTTGGGTGTAGCTGACATAAATATTGAGCGAGTTCTTGCTGGAACATTGCAAGAGAGGATAGCCACTAAAATTTAATCGTTAACGAGGCCTGAAATGTGATACAAAAAGACCAAAATACAACGAGACTTACGGTTTGAATTTCGTCGGTTGTTGGCGGATCCGTAGTGTCGTGCTTTATGGTGGAATCTATAGAGTCCGACGATGGCAGTGGAACCATCTCAGATCTATAATAAAGCTACAATTAATATGACTGTATGTCGACAAGTCGCGCAACCGTTGTACTCACCCACGAACTTTACTCAGAAAGGACAATTTCACCGATTTTTCGGGCAACCTATACGTCGTACCGTCAACTACAAAAGCATCACCAATTTCCAACACCTTTTTAGGCTCCAAAGCTATGTCAATATCCCCAAAGTTAGGAGGAACGCAATACGTGTTCAGCGACGGATATGAAGATGAAGATGATGGATCGGAGTTGAAATTGAATGAAGCGTTTGGAAAGATATCCAAATATGGTTGATCAGCGAATTTACGTATTTTGGGCTACATCGGAAAATGAGAATATCTTTAATACGACAGTTGTGATTGAATGGGAATGCAAAAAAAGGCAAAAATATACCATGTCATGGGATGCATGAGCTGGACACATCCACTTCCTATTCACAGGTGGCGGATGGACCAATGGAGGATCGAGACAGTCCCAGTGCCAGTACAACGGACAATGGTCGCAACCGATGATTTTACCTCGACGTGCTGAGAATCCACATTTAAAACAAAGGATGATTTTGTTATCGTCACCGTATATCCGAGCATAGTCAATTTCCAAAGGTTGACCGCTTCGAGAACTTTGTAGCCAAAAGGCAATCAGTATCAGGGAGTAACTATCGTTAAACTGAACTAACAAATATACCTTTTCGGTATTTTGAGGTCTTTCGTATCGATATAATCTCCAGAGTGGGGATTCGTAGACACTGCATAGCTTTGTTAAGATACATAATACAAGAAATTTAAAGAGAATCAAACAATATTAACCTCCTGAGAACCTTTGCTTTATTTCATCAGTCAGTTGAAACGAAATCGGGTTAGAACGATTTAATAAATCTATCAGTGGACCGAACAATGGCACATTGGATTTCTGCGGGGGTATCTGAAATAAATCATAACTCAGGTCATCGGAAACACAACAAAATCACTGAAGTACGAAGCAGATGTAAACAAATCACAAACCTTTCGAGATTTACAAGCGTTGCAATACCAGTGTGCCTCTTCAGGAGCTTCGTCGATATCAAGTGGTGGGTTCAAGCAAGAAAAATGAAAAGCTCTTGGACAAGACTCACAACAGAGAAATCTTCCATATCCTCGACAAGCGTCACATTGGTCGCTATTGAGCTAGAATAAAAAAATCAGTTAGAACATTTGGAATTAGAGCAATAAGTATCATTATATACTTTCGAGACGTCATCTGTCCACAGTGGGTTGACATTTCTCCTTGACCGCCTGTCGTTTTGAGGGCTGCGCAATAAAACATAAAAAATTCGACCATTACTAAGGGCTCCAACGAAACCAACATAATTAGCGATAAAAATCTGTAAGATAACCTTAATTTGATATTCTTATGACCCCTCCTTCGTTTTGCATCTGTTGAGACTGAGTATCCTTTACTTGATGTGGAGGAATTACGCCGATGCTGATGTCCATCGCCGTCCACAGAGCTAGAGCTCTCTGACGCTAATTTGTCGCTGTCGATATCCTGTCGAGATCGCTTGCGGGAGTTTATGGAATACAATGAATTTATTCCAGCGGCAGAGGCAACTTTAGCTAATGCTGCGATAGCAGACGCCGAGTTTGATGAGTTATGTGTTGATATTTGGTTGGTGGTATGGTTAATTGATAAAAGAGAATCCCGTAAACTGTCGGTAGAGAAATCCATGAATGAAGGTAGAGTTAAGTGGTGCATACAACATCCAGAAAACAGGACGGCGAGATTATAAAACAAACAAATTAGCGACTTCTTGCAAATGAACGGAACGGCCGTCATGGGAAAGTGTCGAACAAGCCAATATACAGCCCACATAATGCACAGTAAGAGGATGTTACCTTGAATCAGTGTAATATGATGCATCCATCATTGACGACTTCTCAGATTCTGAGCCGCCAGAATCAGATGACGAACCATCTAATGACGATATATCGGACAAATCACTCGACAGAATTCCATCGTCAACTTCCATTCTATATAGGAGAGACAGATTCCAATCCTTTTTTGAGAATTCGAATAATACAGATTGTAAAGACGTATAAATCAACGGAAAACGATATCAGATCGAGGCAGTAAGGGTAGGGATTGTCGTAAGTGGGTAGGTAGAAGGTACAGAGCGCAGCTGCTTATTTGATTTTCCCTATAAATTGCAATCTAATCCGAGGTTTGTACTGAACAAGAGGGTTCCAAAAGTCAGTTATAATAATTCAGTCAGATTAATGAGCATAAGTATGTCAATTACCGATTCCCTCGATCGAGCCTGGAAGAGAGAGTGGAAATGCTCAAGGTGGCGCCCTTTCCTTCTGCTCGTGCTGGAGCACATTTGTCCATGTGACCACGAATATATGACTAGCCATATCACATATCAGTCTGCTCAGAAGCAGCCACGACAACCACTCGAAACAAATTATATCATACAAGAGAATTCACTGATGCTTGCTTATAATAATTGCCCTAGTTCTTCTGGAGTAGGTCCATGTCTATCCGGTGCCTCTGGTAGTCGTTCTCAAAATCAGTACATAATTTCGACATCCCTATGCCTTCATTTGATTATATTAGATCATGCTTTACCTCATGATAATCTTGGATTCTTCTGAATTACGGAATTGCACTTGGCAAGAGAAGTCAAATGAATCTTTATTAATGGATAAATAGTCGCGTCCGTGACGGCCGACAAAGCAGATTATGTTTGAATAGATAGCAACCCAATTTGAATCAATTTTTGCACCTTTCTTTGCATGCTAGGCGATAATTTTTGAATGAGTCTACGAATGATCGAGTAGAAGTTATATTAGAATCGAGCAGTTCCACGGTCAGAATATCATAGTTTCGGCACGTACTGTGGAAGGTTCGCTCCGTTAGATTTTAAATGCGCCAATAGTGCTTGTACTTCCCTGTCCACGAGGATTCGCTTTACTTCGTCATCATTCATAACCTTCTGCACTAGATTTCTCTCAAACTCGTTTAAGGAATCCAAGTTATTGGGGATTTTACCTGTCGGATTTGTGTCATTCACTTTCATTTCCTGTTGGCCATTATTTTGCTTTGTCTGCGGAGGTGTCTGGTTATCTGCTAAACGGTCAAATTCATTCCCCATTAATCCAATAGTTTCTTTCATAGCGCTCATGAATTCAGGGCGGTGGCCGTATTTACTCAATGCTTCTTTTATTTTTTGGGGATCGGCAGAGGAGAGGAGCGAAATAAAATTTTGGAAAGCGGGATCGCTGTACAGTTTCGAAAGAGTTTCTGAATCTTCGATTTTAGTGAGAAACGATTCTGACATCCATTCTACATATATTTAAAAAGATATGCGGTAATAACTTATAGATTAGAAAAGCGCAGGGTTGATGTGTAATCAACTAATGAATGACTGACCACCCCTTTCGAGTAACGACATCTGTGATTTTATGGCGTCTTGAACTTCCTCTAATCTCAATTCATTTTCTCGTGTCCTTTTGGGTTTAATCATAGGTATTGTGTCGTTCTTCATAATCGTTTGGGATTTTTCTTGTGCGGATTGAGATGTTTTCGACGCGACTTCCACGGATTTGGGACTATTCAAAAAGCCCTTCTTAAACCCAAACGCAGAGGAAGTCTTTGGTTGCAGGGACGAATTTGGTTTTTTAAAAGGAGGATCGGCGAGAGTCGTTGAATCAACTTTCGGTTTCAATGTTGAAATCGTAGATGAGCCCTGATTGTAGTGCGGCATTGATGAGGACTGTGTTATGTTTACATATTTAAGATTGAAATTAAATACCGACCTGAGAGACAGCCATTTTGGGTGCATGCAGTTTATTGGAGATTCTCATGTCTGACGATGCTTTGTTGCAATCCTTCTGGTGTTAGTAACGTAAACGGTAAGAATGAGCACAATCTTTGCTTCAATGACTTACCTGACTGTTTCCTTCTGGATGAAATTTGCGAAACCTGGTCTGACATGTCCTCCAATGGAGGTACATCATCGTATTCATCTAATATTTGAGGTGATGTTTAGCAAATGGGACGGATGGAACTATTAACTAGCAAAATTCAGTATCAGTACCGTTGCTTGAGATCATTCCTGATATTTAACGGATATAATAAGATATGCTCTTTCAACAGTGCCTAGCATATAATTCTACCGATTCTTATGAATAAGCGACAGCGAATGACAGTTACAGATGCGGATTTCAGTCGATGTATTGTTGGTGATCACAATGGCCCGTGATTAGACAGACCACTGACTCGATGTTGGTTGCCGATTGTTTTTTTCAACCTCCTCCTCCCGCCTCGAAACAACCACTTTCCTGCCTGTATAGCAAGAGTTATCGTCTACGATGTCACTGCGTCTGCTGTCTTCCCGCATCACCGCTTCATGGCCGCCATCGCTCGCTTCCCGCTCCTTCGTTGGCCTTACTGTTAGAGGATACGCTTCAGGTAAACAAGGCGAACCATGAAAATCTGAACTGACATAACGAGCTGCAAATCTTATGGCCAATATCAATCATATAAGTGCAAATTAAAGATGAAGATCCTTTCTAACGAGAATTTCCGAAATTATGATTCTTCATTTCCACATCTTGCTTAGGACGACGATATACGCCGGACCATGAATGGGTTGAAGTCAATGACGGCGTCGGTACCGTCGGAATCTCAGACTATGCTGCAAATGCTTTGGGCGAAGTTGTATATGCCGAAGTTCCAGAACTCAACAAAGAAATTGCAAGAAAAGGTATATATATATCTATCGGCTGTTGTCCTTTCTTCCAGCTTTTCCACTGCTGTCGGGTATTCCGATTTACATCTCTTCTGCTTCGAAACAGATGTTATTGCCGCTGTTGAATCAGTGAAAGCTGCCTCAGATATATATTCCCCTGTTAGCGGAAAGATTGTAGAAGTTAACACATCTGTTGCTGATGAACCTATCAAAATCAGTGACAGTCCCATGGAAGAAGGTAGTTTTATTTGGTTTCGATAAGTGATTGTTTCT
This sequence comes from Paraphysoderma sedebokerense, assembly GCA_025602915.1. Classification (NCBI taxonomy): domain Eukaryota; kingdom Fungi; phylum Blastocladiomycota; class Physodermatomycetes; order Physodermatales; family Physodermataceae; genus Paraphysoderma; species Paraphysoderma sedebokerense. Next base: position 27,782 of record JAHLJZ010000086.1, read on the forward strand.
TTGATTAACATCTATATGTCAATCTTGGAATATTTTTTTGTAGGCTGGTTATGCAAAGTTAAACTTTCTGATGTCTCGGAACTGGACAGCTTAATGGACGAGGATGCTTACAGAAAGCACTGTGGATAAGATGTGCCAAACATAATAAAATTGTGGTTGATGCTTTGCTGTTCTGTGGATCATTTAGTGTACTGCTATAATTTCGTAGAAGTAGTCAACTTTTTGATGTCGTCTCTCTCACTCCCTGAGAACCCCAAAAATTTCACAAAGAAGACCTCTAAATCGAAGGTATGAAAATCTGAATATTTGCTACTCGAGCCAACTTGAGCTAGTCAAATATGTATGTCCGGTGTGCATCTCTCGCCATCTCTTGAACCCATCCTATCAATGCACAGCAGTCAGGACTCAGAAGCGTAAAAAATGGGAAACTAAGCACTCGAAAGACGCAAGAATTCCTAATAATATGCGGTCTAGATTGCTAACAAAGAAGCAAATGTCGAGAATTCCCCCCCTGGAGCAGTCCTGGAGCTCTGACACGGCCGAACGAGAGACTTGATGCCAAAGGTATCGAGCGTGTCGTCCACCACATTTCGCGACTTTGACGAAATTCCTCTCTTCTGCCCTACTTGCATCCCCCCGAGCACAAGGAACATACAACGTATAAGTCAGATTATTCTTAACATCGTAGGAAAATGCCCGCAGAACCAAAACCGAAAGATGACAAGCAGACTAAAGTGTCATCCATCGGCACGTTGACAAAAAGTAAAGTTTTTAGTTTCAATTCCTTTCATTCCATCTGCCCCTGCCATTCTTGTAATTCAGCTTTGGAAAGCAGTGTATTATAGTATAGAATAGAATGCAGGGGTTGGTGCTTGCATATTCAGATACTTTGACCAAATTTTAGACTGTCTATTTCCCCAAAATTTCCACTTTGCTTGTCTTGGGGATGCATCTTCTTATGCAATGAACCATACACGGCAACAGATAAAACTACTAATAACGTGCGCCCGGGTGTAATATACTAACGGCACTTGTTTCATTCGTCTTCATTCATCTATTTTCTTTCTGTGCTGCATTATAGTCGATGGTCTCACTGGCAAGGAATCCATGAAAGCCCAAAAAGAAGGGTGGTTGCAAAAGCAAGGAAATTATATTAGAAATTGGAGACCCCGATGGTTCCAACTTATCGACGGAATTCTTTATTACTATAAGGAGCCCACTGTGGTACGTAGTTGCTCCTGCGGGGTCAAATGACGCGATATGTTCCTTCAAATAATCACTACTCATGAGACAGAAGGAAAGATGAAGTATCGGCTAACTAAAATATACTTTTTATCTTTAATAATAGGAACCTAAACCGACAAATTATTTTGTTCTCGCTGGCTCCAAAGTTATCATCAACGAAAAAATGCGTGCAAATTGTTTCGAATTGATTTTGTCAAATGGCGACCGCCGATTCATGTCTGCTTCCAACAAGGAAGAAAGAGACGAGTGGATAGCCGCATTAAACACCTCCATTAGCTCTCGCACCAGAGCGAGTCTTAAACCAACTCAATCACAACCGGAAACTCAGTCCGTTTTTGACTCAAAAGCCCCTGTAGAAATGGAATCTTCCAAAGCTACCCCTTTCAGAATATATAGACAAATGTCACCTGATGATTTCGAATTCCATAAAGTCTTAGGAAAAGGCAATTATGGTAAAGTACTGCTGGCAACACGAAAGGATGATCCAAAAAGAAAGTACTATGCAGTGAAAGTTATCAAGAAGAGTGGATTGGTCGATGAAGATTCAATTGAACATGTTTTGGCCGAGAACAGAGTTTTGCAGACATTGGATCACCCATTTCTGGTGAAATTGCACTATGCTTTCCAAACTCGGGATAGACTGTATTTTGTCATGGAATACATAAGAGGCGGTGAATTATTCTTCCATATTGTAAAGGAAAAGAGATTCCCGGAAGAACGTGCCAGATTATACATCGCCGAAATTTTATGTGCTCTGCATTACCTCCATAGCAAAGGCATTGTCTATCGGTAAACTATCCCTTTCTGTCTTAATTTGCTCAATACGCTGCAAAATAACCGATACTAAATCATCCATCGTATTTTCGCCCCTAATAGCGATCTTAAACTCGAGAATCTATTGCTTGACGATGATGGTCATATCAAGATTACCGACTTCGGCCTATGTAAGGAAGGTATTGGTCAAGATGACACGACAAGTACTTTCTGCGGCACTCCTGAATACCTCGGTACGTTGAACTATTATTCTCAATACTATGATCTTGAATCAAATTATCTCCGGTCCGTCTCTAATAGTGCTCACATTAACAATTTGTCTCTCCTCACGCAGCTCCTGAAATTCTCGAAGAAGAAGAGTATGGCAAATCGGTTGATTGGTGGGCTCTTGGTATTGTCATGTACGAAATGTTGGTCGGAAAACCACCATTTGGATCACCTGAATCCGTGGAAAAATTATTCCAAGCGATCATACATCAACAGATCGTCTACCCCAGTATCCTGTCACAAAAAGCAAAATCACTCCTGCAAGCGCTCTTGGACCGGGATCATCTAAAGCGATTGGGATCTGGTACCGGTGATGGTGAAGAAATCATGAAACATCCGTTTTTCGAAGGTATCGACTGGAAGAAATTAAGCGATAGAAAAATACCGATGCCGTTTAAGCCTGTTATTGTTCGTATCCCATTTTAAGTTTACTCTGAATTCTGAATTGGAGTTTGTCTGGATTTCGATTGACCTTTCTCTCTTCACATTAACGTACATAGCGCAGCGAAGGTGACGTAGGCAACTTCGACAAAGAATTCACTCAACTACCAGCAATCTTGACCCCCACTGGAAGCATATCCCATGACCTCGATAAATTAGATTTAGAAGATTTCAACTTCGTCAGTACAGATGAAAAGTCGAGTGGTATAGCAAAGTGAACAAAATAGATATTATTTGACTTAAGTATTACTTGACGAAGAAAAGTATCGTTGAGAATTTATTATCCACTTGATATTTTCCGGCATTGAATGATTAGAAATTTAGAGTCAAGCCGGTTGCAGACCGTATTCTTGCTTCCAGGTAAAGGAGAGTGGATTGTGAATATAACCAGTGGAATTTACATGTGTATAGAAGATTGAGTTATATGAGATAACTGTAAATTATACGGAATCCCTTCGTTAGAGATTTTCTTTCTGTTGATTGTTATTTATGCTTGTTATCTATTTATGGCATTATGTGGCTTTTATGATGTGGGGACTGGCCAAATAAAGTGAAGTTCGACCGTCAATTTGATGTAACTTAGCATTAGCTATCTCAACGTGCCTGTGCGAGTGATGGTCACTTCGCCAATTGCTATTGTTGCAGAAGAGCCTCAATCAAGTTTGATGCTATGGAGGCGCTCTCGGGTTATAACATATCATTCCATTGAATTTATTTGAACCAACAGCATCCCCTCTTTTTTGTCCTTCGACGCATCTACGAACACCAACTCATATTCTTTCAAATACGCTTTAATTGCTGGTAACAGTTTAGCTCTCCCATTACTTGAATGATGTCCAGTTCCTGTTAATATAAACAAATATCTAGAATGGTGATCGTTGTACGCATCATCATAAAGTTGATTGATTTTTGATTCTAAAAATCCCAATGCTTCGTTTATAAATAGACCATGGAGATCAATAAAGTCGGTGATAATTTCGTCTGAAGATTGACTAAGATTTAACTTTTCGGCTATTTCCTTTCGGCGAACTTTAAATATTCGTTCAGAGGCTTCGTTGTGTAAATGTATCATTTTCTCGTTATACAATTTGCCTTGCAACGATAAGTCTTTTGCCAATGCCTTATCTCCGTTTCGATAAGCTTCTGCAGATCGCTGGAAATATGCGTTACGGATAACTGCATGTTGAGCAGCTTCAGACCGATACCGTTGGAACATGTCGGCTACAGAGGAACCTGTTGAGAGAAAAGCGGTGGGTGCATGAGTTTTAGCGATTTGATAGAGATGGTTAATTTGCCTGGTTGAACTAGATATAGACGAAGTGGCCGACATTTTAGCATTCTGCTCAGCAGACTGAGAGCCAGTAGGCCGCGGAAAGCGCCGTCGTAAATCATCAGACGTGTCTTCCATGGAATAGTTTCGCTGAATGAAAGTGCTGCGAATGATTGTCGGATCGACGTGGGGGAGAAGTTGGAATAATCGAGACATATTGAGAACGTCTCGAAATGACATACTAAGCGGGGTGGGATCAGCGGCAGAAGAAAACGTAGCGTCCGAAGACTGCTTGCGAGATTGTTTCGGTGTTCCGCCTAGAGAGGGGAAAGCTTCGTCGTCATCCAGTCGAATAATTGGATTTACAGTTGAGCTACTGGAATCAGGCAGCTTGGATAACTCCTCAACTTTAGATACGTCGACTCCGTGCAAGAACGGGCAATCCAAGCCTAATACCGGAGATCATGTTAATGGCAATAAAGAAAAATTCTCAGCAACAACATTTTACCTTTCAGACATTCTCCCTTCAACCAAAACATACAGGTCTTGGCTTCTAAATCGTGAGAAAACCAGCAATCCTTCCGAAAGCAAGAACCGGCTAGGAAATGTCTGCAGACTTGCCGTTTCTTAGTCGGCCCTTGCGATTCCTGATCCACGACATCCTTGGATACATTAAACAAAACATTGACAGCCGAATCCAGATCATAATTCACAGAGTGTAGAACTTCTTGTAACCTTTGAGAATGTATTCCATAATTTGAAAATATCTCAGATAACAGTTCTAAAGGCGACAACACTTGGAATCCGTGAGATGTCAAAACATCGCTCTGAATTAATTCAGTGAAGTCGACATCATCTTGTTGATCGGTACTGAACGGATCAAACACATCGTTACTGTAAAATTCGTCGAAAGTTATGGGAAGCTCGGCATGAGTTGGGGGTGGTTCCGTTGATTCGCTGGAAAAATGGTACATAGTTGATGGAATAAATTCCGGTGCATCGATTTTCAAAGTTGATGTACTATATACAGATGAGTCTGATATCTTATTTAATGATATCTCTGATAATTTCCGTCGACGGATCATTTCTTGTTTCTTTTTTTGTTGTTCTTTCTGATATTCATCGAATTTGGAGTCATCGAGTCCAAACTTTCCAAATTTGTCAATAATATCGTCGATAGCGACAGCGGCCAAATCGCTCTTCATAAATAAAAGTATTATGTTGAACATCTCAAATAGCAATTGGATAATGAAGTTATTAGGGTATAGAATAAATACCGTGATATCATCGTTTACAATCGTGGCTTTAAGAATCTCTTTCTTGTCAGAGTCGCTGATGTCGCTGTCTCTTAGGACAGACAAAAAGTAAAAATAATGGGCATCGTCATGTAATTCTAATTCCTTTATAATAGTTTTGAGCCAAGGCATTTTTCAACTGGGAAGATTAGGGATTTATATATGGAATCACACAGGTAACATTTGAACAGATATCCTATTCCGCCACCGAGTTCCGGTTCACGTTGCTTTCACTGACTTCAATTCCATATTCTTTCAGCTGGCTTTGCGTTACACGACTGGGACTTCCGACCATTAATTCTACCCCATTCGCACTCTTAGGAAATGCAATCACATCTCGAATTGATGGTGTGTTTAACATAATGGACAATAAGCGGTCGAGCCCTAATAGTATAGTCATAACTGTGTGAAAATTATCCGGTGCTGAATCTCGAAGGAAGAGGAGAAACAATATTACCAATAGCGATGCCACCATGAGGAGGGCATCCAAATCTCAAAGCATCTATCAAATGTTTGAAGCGCGATATCTGATCCGGTGACATCTAATATGACGGGTCAACATCATCGTCCAAAATCTAAGGGCATCAATATATTGGAATATTACTTTTAATATACTCTCAAATACGAACATCTGCAAATCAGCTTGATGAATACGAATAGAGCCCCCTGCCACTTCGCACCCATTCAGCACTAAGTCATAATGGAGGCCTCTTGCAGAACCTGGATCTAACTTCAGCAACTCATAATCGTCTTCAAATGGAGCTGTAAAAGGGTGATGGGTCGAAATCCATGATTGACTGACAGATGTCGATTTCCCTTGCCCCAAAACATGCTCTGGTAAATCCTCTTCCGCATTCGATGGAGTAAATAGTGGAAATGTATCAATCCATACCAATTTCGGTTCTTTCGCGAAATGCAGAGTACCTAGGAATAAACGGAGCATTATCAGTATTCTACGAAAATTAGGAACGAAGACAATACCATACCGTTCTGTTTCAGTTGGTTGGCAATGTGCGTTCTAATATTTCCCATGACAGTGGATCCGCCCTACACCGACGAGGTAAATTACCTTTTTAGGGTTGCTGCGCAATAATCCTGAAGATTACTTACAGTGTGCTGACGTTGTCGGCGGCCGATGATGATTATGTCCCCACTTTGGACATATAGGTTGAAGGGGCAATCATCTTTGAAAGTAAGACCTTGGAAAATTGAAAGTCTCGGTAACCACTCAGAAAAGTCACCAGGCGGGACTTTCACAACTGTGATATCCTAGTACATAGCCCCGTAAATAGCCATGAAATAAGTTGCAAATAACAGAAGAAAGAGCGTACCTGGTTAAAATTACTACTCCCCCTCTTTGATCTTTTATGTATTTCGTCCTTCCCTATCTTTTCGATTCGCTTCATCGAGCTATTCGAGAAGTGCAGAGACCCTCCCGGGATAACGAGAACTTCAAAGCTCGTTTCGGCAGAAACTCCTTCAAGAAACGCTGTAATATCATTTATCTAGAAAAGGATCAATTAGTTTGTGAAGCGCAAAACAACGATGCCGGATAATCACCTCCAAACCGTAGCGAAGATCAGGCTTATCTGAACCGTACTAAGAATGCAGAGCGTTAGCTTAGTGCCGCATTGAATTCTCCATTACATCACAACATACTCGATTCATTGCTTCATTATAAGTCATTACGGGAAATCCTTCAGAGTACCCGATATTTTGATTCAAAATAGTCAAGTATAACTGTTTAATAAGCCCTTCAATGATTGACCGTATTTCTTCAACTGAAGTGAAGGAGAGCTCCATGTCCACCTATTTGGGCTTATCAGCGCAGATTTTGTAAATCGACGTTGGAGTATATGGTAATACCTGAGTGAATTCCGGCTGACGATCTGCTCGAAGATCTTCGTCTCGGAAGCATTTAGCTAATTGAAAATAGCGGTCCATACCAGCAGACATCAATAACTGCTTGTACTGTGTACGCATCGCTAGTCAGTGTCCATTAGTAGCATATAGTAATAACAGTGGAATGATTATGACCTGCTGAGGGCTTTGAGGAAGGGCATAAAATCGTCCGCTTTTCCGTGTGGGCACGAGGAATTCTCGAGCTCCTTCTGGTGTGGACTTGAATAATGTCGGGGTTTCAATTTCTAAAAATTCTACAGAGTTTAGCAGGAATGGTCAGCTGAATGCAGAACTATTGTCCCTACAACCGGAAAGAATATATACTGAGATCGTGAAGGTAAGAACGGATCAGATGAACTGCTTCACTACGGAGGCGAATATTTTTCTGTAGTGAAGGTCGTCGTAAATCTAAGAATCGGTATTGTAATCTAATATCCTCATTGGGCTGAAAATTAAGTCAACAGTATGCTCGTTTGGCCCTTGCAGAAAAGATTAACACAAACTATTGAATCTTTGAAAACTCTATATGGCAAATGATCAGCTTTGTTCAGAATCTGCAACTTCTCTATTTCTACTTCAATTTCACCGGTGGACAGGTCCTAATCAGGTAGACGTGATTAATGTGAATCGAGAGGTATAACTGATAGACATACTAGTCTCTGTCCTTCAACTGGCCGCTTTACTACTGATCCTGTGGCGCAAATGATTGATTCGGGGGTCAATTCATTCGCCTTCTTCAGTAGTTCTTCTTTGGAGCGATCCCGGATCACAAGCTGTGTAACTCCGTTACGGTCTCGGAGTGGTATAAATAAAAAATCAGATGATAATTTCCTGTCGATTTAATAATCAATAAGATTGACAATTTAGGTGGATGACTGCCTACAATTCCAAACCTGACTGGTTCTGCCCACCCACAAAGGATAACTTTCTGTCCAACATGACTAGCGTTAAGTTCTGCACAACTGTGTGTCCTCTTCTGGTTCCATACCCATTTTTCAGGTGTCGTAGAAAAGGATCGAAAACCTGCAATTACGATCGGCAAATTCAGTACAGTAATAAGGGAATAGAGTACTCACGCACAACGAACCAGTCGGATGCGGCCAGTCTTTGACAAAAGGATGCAACTGTCGAACTTTATTCTGACCGGATAGAAGTCGACAAGTTGTACAAATAAAATATCGAAGCTGTTTCATAGCTATATTTAAAATACGTAATTTTGTAGTCAAACACTACTCAATCGACCTGCTAATTTAGTTTTGGAAACATTGTAAACAAAGAGCATTGCAACGCGATTCTAAAGCATTGCGAAATATCAATCGACGGGGAGAGGAATATATTGCTTTTGCTAGCGCATAAAATATTCAACTATGCTTTCCCATACATTCATTAGATCACCCCATGAACGCGGGAAGTCTGGCAATTTGGATTTATTTCCGCTCCTATCCGTGTGCCAAGTTACTGGGCTTATGAATGGAGTTGCGACTGATGAGCATGCAAAATACAGGGCAATATCCAGCATGAATTGATATTATATGATGTCGGGGACACGGATGAGGGGTGTGCGAGTTAGGAGAGTCATCATACTTTTCGGCCGGGCCAGGGAGCGACATCGGCTCGTCATATCCGCATTTGCACACCAAGCCGTCTTCCGCACCCCCACCCTATATCCGCTTGCGTTTTGCTCCACCCTAGACGACCTCTATTGTGGACTCAAAAAATACGCTCTATTCTCGGCTACTCTTCCTCGCATATTTGGTTGCATCAATTGTAATTTTCGTTGCAATTCACGCGAGCTGAATTTCGACCTCTATTTCTTCTCCCACCTTGTCAATTAACATTTCTCTCTGAATGGACCTTCTTCTCCAAGGTATGGCAGCACATTTATTTCACTGAATTATTAAAATTACTATAGTTGTGGAGTAAGCGCAATAAGCTATAATGAAGATTGGGTTACTCATCCATTATAACTTCTCATTCAACAGAGGCTGGTGTAACTGTACAGACTCAGGATGCTGCGAAGGAGATAAAGAGTGATGCAAAGAATTTAAATGACGACCTTCCTCCAAATTGGAAGAAGGCTACATCCTCCAACGGAAAAGTTTATTACTTCAACAAACTGACCAGAGAAACACGTTGGGAGCGACCAGTGGAAAATTCCATGACCATCGTTATTTCGGAAAAGGTAATACATGAATGCAACCAGAAGTCAACAGAAATTTCATTAACTAGTTTTCTGCCAGTCTTCTGCATCACTTTCTGGTAGCAATTATGTAGCGACTAACACATCAGCAACCAGTATGAGTAGCATTGGTCCTGGCGAAAGCTTACCAAAGTCAACCAGTTTAGACTCTTGCCATTCCTTGCCACCCCCACCTGAGGACGGAATCGCTTCAAATGTAACGAAATTGCTGTTCTTATTATTTCAAACTTTTTTGCGAGCTAACTTGTCGATACAGAGCCATTCTAGAAGGTCATCCATCAACCACGAGAGTAACCGTCAAACCTCAGAATTATCCATAGCCAATACTAGAAGGAAGTCTGTAGCACCAATGATACCTACTCTTGTTGAAGCTGAAAAATTACCGCCACCTTCAGTCAGCCCTGTTGCCGCCGACCCAACCCCCTTATTAACGACTACCGACAAAACGACTGAAACACAAAGCACACCTTCAGAGCCGGTGGCCTCTGTCTCTGAAAAGGTGGACGACACACAAGATTTGCAATCTCCGCCGACACTTTCTGTTGTGAACGAAAAAGTTGAAGCTTCGGTTTGTATTGGCAGCTTTCTCTGTGATAAGACGACGTTGTAATCTTTCATTGATATTGCGTAGAATCCGGAAACAGAATTCCCAACATCAAATAACACGAGCAACAGTCCGAAAAAAATCTCTTCTATCATCAACTCCCTTCAATCGGAAGTATCCAAATCCGAAGATCAAATACGCGAGGAGAAAAAAGCACAGAGATTGTCCACCAACATTGCTGCACGAATTTCGGAATTCTCCACTATTGTAGAGACATCAAGACCCAGCACAGGCGGCAGTCCATCGGCGACTCCGCGCCCTTTAAGCGGTGTATTCAAAATGGCACAGGAAAACGTTGTTAATACAGCCAATTCCCCAGCTCAGTTAAATGTTCCTGTGTCCTCTGCAAGACCTCGCGGTCCTTCTGTGTCAATGAATAAATTCAACAGTCCGTCCGCGACACCGGATCCGCAAGGAAGCCGTAGTGATAATGCCACCCCGAAGAATCGCAGTAGGGGTGCCTCTGTGGCTAGAACATCTTCACCTTTAAATCCAGGAGGTGACTTTATTTCAGAATTAGCCTCCAAATTACAGATGCCGACACCTCCGCAAATGTCTCGAAGTGGAAGTAATGCAACAACTATTCCGGAATCAAGTGATAGCTCTTCTATCAAACGCAGTGGAAGTGGATATAGCGAAGATTCGGCAAACGCGAATGGGGACCCGTCAGTTTTCACTGTTGAGTTCTCAGATGACACAATTTTGGTTAGTGTTCAATTTCTTCCTACTGGGTTTATCAAAAAACTTATCGATAAGTTCTTCGAATTAGTGTTTTCCATCACTAGATCCAAGTCGGGTCCGCCTTCATGGAAACTTGAGTCTTAAAAGCCCGGATAACTCCCCAAAAAAGAATTTTGTCAAGTGGACACCATGTTATGCGATACTTTACAATGCCACCTTCCTTCTTATGAAAGAGAATCCCTTCAAAAATAAAGTACGTAACGGGGTTGAATCTTATTTGACTGTCATTGTAGCCTTATATTCACCATGTTATGCAGAAAGCCAAAGGTTTCGGTATCGTCGACCTTGTTAATGCATCGATTGAAGTCGCCACTCGAAATGTCACCAAAAAGTCAAATGCCTTTGTCATTTCGTTTAGCGAGAATACTGTAGATTTGATCCTTATGGCTGAAAATGATGCTTCGATGAAGGAATGGATCCGTCAAACCCGTTCAGACATAAATGCGAGAGGGGACTCGGAGTTACGGGAGTTTTATATGGGTTTTGTGCGTGGAAGGGCACCCCCAACTGCCAAGGAAGTCAGTAGCTCAAAGCCCCCGAAAGAAAATTCAAAGGAGGCTAGTAGCACCAGCTCCCCAAAACCAACGAAAGAGCCACCTAAAGAGAAGGAAGGGGGATTTAGCTTCTTCGGCCGCAAAAAAAGTAATTATTTATTAATTCACGTAATGTTGCGATTTTGAACTTACAATGGGATTATAGCGACGAAGGAGAAACCGGACACGAAGAAGAAGCCCAGTTCAAAACCGAGCGATCCAAACGCGGATATTGAAACTAAACTCAACGAATTCCTTGAAAATCGACCCGACATTGATAAGCTCCACGAAGCAGGCATTATTCCACAAGATTTAATCTTCGGGGGCAAATTAGAGCTACAATATACGAGAACAAAAGCTGTTCCGAATATTATTCAGGTGTGTACCGGCATTGTAGAGGCAAAAGGACAAGAGGTGGAGGGCATATATCGATTGAGCGGTAATAATTCAAACATCCAAAGAATGCGAGTGATGTTCAACCAAGGTCCGTAAATTATTCAGCCGATCAGCATATTGCGTGAAAATGACTAATGAATTATATAGGAGAGGAGGGTCAAATTGATTGGAGTGGCCAGTCTTTGACAGATATCAACGTTGTTACCGGACTTCTGAAGCTTTACTTCAGAGAATTGGAAGTGTCGCTTATCCCGACTGCGTTTTACGAGCCTCTTCTACAAATTGCGAAAACCCCTGGTGCGACTTCCGCCGATAAGGTGACGAAAATGGCGAAAGTTTTAAAACCTCTCCCAGAAGCTCACAAAGTTGTATTGAAGTTTCTGCTTCAACATCTAAAATTAGTGTCCACATGGGCGGAGAAGACAAAAATGGACGTTGGTAACCTGGCAATTGTTTTTGCCCCCACTTTGCTAAAGCCGCCCGTGGAGAAAATAGAACTCGTGATGATGAACACTCAATATCTGAATTCTATAATGGAAGAGATGATAAACAGCTGGGATAAGTTATTTTAAACTATTTATTTAGAGAACTTATAGTTGTATCAATATGAATAAATGAATATATCAAGTTTTTATTTCCTTAATTTTATATGTAACCTGCGTAATCCTGTGTTCAATCTCGCTCAGTCTAGTTTTGTCCCGTCTCGAGATAGGTGACGTGGCTCTCCTCCCACTGCCGCAACAATCGAACACGAAATTCATCGCTGAAGTGTTCCACTCCTTATTCCTGAATAATTTAGCTTTCTATATTCTAGTAATATCTATTAGCAATCTACCATCGTTTTCAGCACTCACACATACAGCTGTCCCGCGACGGAAACAATTGAAGGACATCAACAGCGACCTCGAAGAGTGAACCTTCATGGATGCAATACTGGAGCATGAGATGAATATGCTTCTGCAAGGTCTGTCAGCGAAGAATATTAAATGTTACATGAATATATTGAACTTCAATGCAACCATATGTGTTCCTCCTCGTGCCTGTATTTTATGACAAAGTTGCACGCATTAACCCCAACTTTCTTTTTCTTAAGCAGAAGCGGAGCAAGTTGCGATAAACCCAGGAGTCGCATCTAACGATTCAGAATTACCGAAAGGATGGTTCTCAGCGACGACGCCGGAAGGGAAGGTATATTACTATAATACAGAGACTCAGGAGTCACGTTGGGACAAACCGTCTATGCCGAAAGTAAGGGCGTTCGTTTTGTTCGAGAAATAGTTCGTCAGAATTAACATTGGTTTGTAAGCAACCGTCAAATTATGTAGCAGGTAGTAGCTCCCAGCAATCTTTTCGAGCTTCTGGTACAGTCCGTGGAACTTCCTTTTCCAACCCTGCAAAAATTACAGATGCGGTCGACCCTGCAGTTAATGCGACGTCTGGTGCTAATATGCCAACAAAGAAACCGCCTATGCCGAACAAATTGCGAGCTCTTCCTGCTACTTCAAGCCCGAATACGTATACATCAGTTCGAGAAAGTTCACCAACGCTCAAAATTACCCCATCAATACAACAGGCATTCACAACACAATCCTCTCCGTCAAACGCCATTATTGCTCCTGGGAGGTCGATTTCTGACGCAAGTACATACACAGGAAGCATCGACGGCAAGTCAAAGTTAACTATCAACACCACTATCGAAACGAATATTCTCACGAGCGCCTCACACCTTGCTCCACAGAAATCGGCGCCTTCAGCATTCTATGGCACCGGAGCGCCTTTAAGTTCAAGTAGTACCCAGCTTTTCAAGCGTTCGTCGGCAGAGTCATTGAATTCGAGTGCACTCGATGAGCAGGCAAGGAAAAGAGTCGAATCAGCTCCTATAAACGCACACATGAACATGAAGAGTGAGTTACGGTCTAAAGTCGGCGTAGAACCCATCGGTCGAAATACGACGCAACAAGCTCGAATACAGGATGTTCAGCAGGAAAGGGTGCTTACTAGAAGCGATTCGTCACTTTCCACTGATCTTGAAGGTGGTACATTCACCTTGAGTAGGCAAACACACATATTTTCAATGATCTTTGACGAGAAAACCACTCTAGTATGTAATTTCGAATTTGTCTTAGCCAATTGTATATCCCCCTAACTCATGATTGCCATAGACGCTGTCCGCGCTTGATCCCAAACTCATTCGTTGTCATGGATACCTAACCATGAAAATATTGAAAACCAATGAATCGGACAAATCGGTCTCTAATTACGTTCCTTTTTATATCATCTTATATTTCGGGCTTTTAATTTTTTTCAGAGAACCGCCGTTTAAAACCAAAGTAATTTGTTCCCCCCGCAAAATGTTTGTTAAACCTATGTTAACTTCCATTTCGTATGTGATTACAGAAACCCAAGGGTATTGGAATTATCGATATCGCCCAATCCTCCGTCGAACCAGCCACAGTCAACCATACCAACAGAAAGTATGGAATAGTAATCCGTACTCCAGCCAACGTAGAAATTATATTCACTTGTGGAACTGAGAACGATCGAAATGAGTGGATAAAGCGGATACGGGCGGATATTGCCGATCGAGGAAAGGAGCATTACAGGTTTGTTTCACAAGTTTTACATAATACGATGCGGAAAATGCAATTACTAATAGCAATCTCAGCGACTACCTTACTGGTTTTGTGAATACTTCGCCACAAGAAAGTCGCACCTTCGGCTCTGTTCTCGGATTGCGAAGAGGTACATAGTGAATACAGTTTTGACAGAATTACTCTATACACAGGCTGAACCATTTACTTCTCTTTTGTTTAGCTGAATCGAGTCAGAATTCTCTGTTAAGTGATAACAGGGATAAATCGAAAGACTCACTTGAACCTGTTTTCGGTGGAACATTAGACACTTTATATAAGCGAAGCAAACAAATTCCTGTGGTGGTCGAAGTTTGTGCGAAGCTAATCGAAACGAAAGGGAAAGACGTTGTCGGTATATATCGTCACTCAAGCGACAGGGAGGTAATTACCCGACTGCGAGGAGTATTTAATCACGGTGAAGAAACGACTGTTAATTGGATGCAGGAGGTTTTTAAAGATATTAACGTCGCCGCAGATTTGTTAAAGTTATTTTTTTGGGAATTGCAAATGCCATTAATTCCGGTATCTTCGCATGATGAACTTCTACAGTTAGCGAAAACCCCCGGCATTTCTATTCCGGAGAGAATTGCGCGTATATCGGGCCTTTTTTCTGAATACTCCGAGTCGCATCGTGTCGTTCTTCGCTATCTACTGCGGCATTTAACTAATGTAGCAAAGTGTAGCGACAAGAACGACATGGATATTAAGAACTTGGCCGCTGTGTTTGCGCCTATCCTCTTGAAGTTTGATTTAGAGCAGACGCGGAGGCATAACATTGATCGGGACTACGCCCAGCTGAATTTAATGGAGTTTATGATTACACATTTTGATAAGCTTTTGCCAACCTAATATTATGTACTATTTGATGTAAATTACAATTCATTAATAAATTAACAGACGCACGCAATTGGATCAGTTTATGCAAAAAGAAACTTTAATTTTATCTGGAATTCAGAGAAACATATAATGGTTTATATTTTCAATTCCTCACAATAATTTATCATGTCTTCTACCAAACAATTTAGCGGCACGACGAGTTCCTGCGGAATTTTTGCTTCACTTTCGTTGTCATCCGGTCTTATCAGCAACGGAGTGAATATCGCCGCAAGATTGCTTGTTTCCATTCTCGTTCGCTCATGCCAAGTTGAAACAGCCTTCAAATGCAAAAGTATAAATTTTAGAACTACTTTATGCGATTCTGGCAAGTCCTTCAGTATCGCAGACAGCTTTTCTATTCTTTCATTCACTGGCAAGCCACGGGTCGAACTTAAACCTACCAATTTATCGTAACTTTCACATGGTATTACCGCAATTTTGAGGTCCTTGAAGTAACTCTTCACTAAGCCTGGGACAATGTGAAGATCATCGAACATTTCCGCATTCCACTTTATTTTTATTTCATCCCCTAGTCAAAGAATGTTGATCAGGGTGCAAAATGGAATAAGATGACTTAAAATCCGTTTACCTCGATTGAACATTTCCTTCATCTTAGCCATCCGCAAGTTGCTACCAGATAGCCTGTAGATACCAATAATTTCTTTACCTCTTATATCCAAGAGGCTGGTGCATACTGTTAAAACCGTCGGAACTCGTCGATACTTAGCATAATAGTCCTCTAGTACACCACCGAACATGGCATCGGGTGGTGGACCAGCCTTTTCTCGTTTTGTAAGAATGCTTGGTCTTGAAATGAACATGGATAATCTTGACCTTATGGTGCCGTGTTCGGGATTTTCGGATTCTAGTTATTGGTGAAGTCAGCACTGATGCAAAAGAATGGTACGAAACATTGCTGGCAATACTAACTCGACCGAGTAGCCACTATTTTTAATGTGTCAGTGGAGCTTCCGCGAGGTAATCCTCCCTTTCGAACATCTGCCTTGTTTAACCTTTCCTGGGACGACGCAGTTCGACGGTGGTCATCCGTTGAAGAGTTGTGTTGCCCGTTATCAGAGTATTCCGATATTGATGACGGAATATTCCCTAAGCTACCTCCGCGAATTTCCGACTGGTCAACCAAGTTCTGGTTTCTTTGTAGTAATTTCATTTTCAACTCTGAAATTACATCGTTCATTTCATAATCATCTTTTGTTGCATGCCTACTCTTGGAGGAGATACGCCTGGAAAGAGAGAGGACAGGAGAATGCAGACGTGAAACTGGACTACTAGAAGTCCCTCCCATTCTTTCGTCGCTGTCTGGTTTACCTATTGGTAGAAGCCTGAAAGAATTAGCTTTTTGAAGTGGTCTCTTTTGATTTGCTCCACTATCGCTGCCTTCGAAAAGATGTGGGCTTTTTAAAGGAGACTTTTTAGGCCGCTCAACGGGTGGTGAGCTGACTGGAACGTCAGCAAGCTTCAATAAAGAGGGGCGGACGACTGTGTCGTCTGGCGGTTTGCTTTTACCTATGATATAGTGAGCATCTCTGGAGCCACTATTTGCTTCTGCGGAGCGCAACTACAAAAAAGCATGGCTTAGAATTGTCAATTTATACCCAACGGGCAACGGAAGCGATACTAACTTCATGCTTTTTCTGGGGTACGGTTGTCATGGATAGGGATTGAGACAAGCCATTCCCGCCTTCGGCCTTCTGAAATGTATTTAGCACAGAAACAAGCGGCGTCAATGCTGATATCGGCGAAATCTGGGGCGCTTTGTCTAAGTTACTAACTGTTGGAATCTGAATTTGCATCTGTAGTTGAAGATACGGAGGTCTGAGTGTTTGCTGGTTTTGCAGTATACAGAGAGAAGATACTAAACCTGAGCTGGCTGCTCCTCTGGGCCTTCAACTGTCGACATAATTCTCTATTTCCTGAAACCTAGAAGTAGCTACTTTTCAGAAATATCTTTATAGCGAACTCGCTGTGATTGCTTTGGTCTCTTTTTTTTTGAATCTTCATTCTTCACGCATTTTCGTGCTCTATTGTGGCGATTGACGTTTGACATTCACAGTCATTTCGCGATTGTACGACTCGGTCGAGAGTCGAGACTCTCAAGAATCAAACATTAAAATTAACACTGTCTACAATTCCACAGATGCATTAGCTTTGGAGTATAACCCCACAGAGCTACATAACCTCCCAATGAAAACATAAAAATGATTAGGTTGCAACACCTACATCTGAGTGCGGCCATGGTGAGACTGAGTGATTGTGGGAGGGACGGCTCGATTTTCAAGATTCAAAATACAGGTTTTCTGCCCGCGGTATCGCATATACTATCTCACCAATAAGTGAAAATATAGTAACATGAATTGGTAGAATTATCTTCGTGTATTTGAGAAAGTATCCGAAAGCAACCATGCTATAAACCAGATCTGCATATATCAGTAAGACCTGTCCCATCGAGAACACGCTCAATCTAGACACATGATTGACCGAAGACAGATTTTCCGCCGACTAAAATTACATACATTCCCACAATTCTGTACTGTTAATAACTAGTATTAGTTTTAATTTGATCATGGAATGCACTGATCATTGAGCGGAGTTCAAAAGAAGAAATCCCCCATATGAATTCGGCTATTTCGCGTATTCGACGGACACACTGAGTAGTACGAGAACGCAAATCTACCGCATTTAAATTCGCCTTATCAGGACTTAACCATACGTATGATGTTTATTTTATTTCAAGTAGATAGAGTTCAACGGTATTTCTTAAATTGTCTGAAATCTGATTTCTTTTCATCTGATATGGATGACACCTCGTAAAATGCTACACGCCGTACACGAAATTTTTCCTCGAACCCCCAGAACGAAATCCCTTAATGCGACTTGTAATCAATTCTTTTTATATACTTGTGTCTTTTTGCAAATACTAACACTACGCTACCCATAAACCCAGATGAGCAAAACTGTGCCTCCGAAAGGTATCCTTATCCCGTCTCTTGTTTTTGCTGTCCTCTCACCGTCTCGAATTCTGTCTTTAAACTGAACCTAACTTATTCGTAGGAGTGAATGTTGCGGCATCACCTGCGTCACCTACACAGAGCACCGAAAAGCAAATGTTGAAGTTACCAGAGCGACCAAAGAAACCATCTAAGTTGAATACTGTACGTATTGTTGAGTAATGAAGACACATGAAGACTTAGAAAAGTGACCCAGCTTTTTAATAGAGCCATACAATAAATTCAGCGACTTCGACTCCATCTAATGTATCTACTGAATCTTTGGACGTTTTTAATATTTTGGAAGACTACAATGAGGGTAAAACTGTCAGAAGTAAGTCTGCATATTGACCACACTACTCCCCGAAAAATCGGTAACCTAACGACGAATATTGAAGCTACACAACCCATAAAGGTCCTTAACGATCCTGTAAAACAGGAAAAGTCAGAACCGACGTCTGCTACGAAATCTAGATTCACCAATCTTTTTCGAAATGGATCGTTCAAGAAGATTGAGGCACAGTCTGACAAACCGGTATGTTATGCAAGAAAATAAATATTCGTCTATATATTTATCATTAATTAACTCCAAACTCTATGGGAATGAAGAATAATGACAATCCAACAGAAAAGACTGACAACCTTCCGACATCTATAAAAGTGGGGTTGACACGGCAGGAAACTCAACCCCAGCGCAATTCTTTCCCCGTTGCCGCCCCTCGAAGTTCCGTCTTACATAGTCCACACTCACATTTTCCATCCTCCGCATTGATGGCAGAGCTAAATTCCAGATTACTGGGTAGAAAAACTGACAACTCGCAATCATCATCGGCTTCCGATGCAGTGTCAACCGATTCTCGCAAACCGGACGATGTTTACGCTTTAAATTCCAAGATAAAAACGCGGGTCAGTCCGAATAGATATAGCGTTGCACGGGACGATAGGTCCGATAGTCAAAGCGACAATGGATCTGTTTACCATACACCGGGAACAGGAACACCCAACAGACTTTCGCGACATACTGATAGTACCCACAGTAACTATGAATCCCCAAAGACAATGACACCTCAAAACAGTCAAATGATTCCGGGCAAGACAAGAGATGAATCAACATTAGATAGAATTAAACATATTTTGCCATCCTCGTCTTCGAGTGTGCTGTTTGACCGCCCGAAAACTGATTCCTTGGGTCGTCAAAGTACTGTCGCTCAAGTGATGCCAGACACTAGCGACGACCATCAAGATATCTTCACCGGCTTATTCGAAGATGATGCATCCCTTGTTAGTAAAATTTCCTATTTAATCCTAACTCTGCCTCCAAATTATTGACTTTATGTCATTAGAAATTAACTGCCCTTGACCAGTCCTTGCTACGCCATCACGGCCCCTTAAATATGAAAGTTATTCTTAATTCCAAGAAAAAAGCAATGCAGAGCTGGTCCCAATACTACATCTTCCTTTATTTTGGCCTGTTTATATGCTTTAAAGAAAATCCATACAAAGCAAAGGTCTGAATTTTGGCAGCTTGTAAATGCAAACTTGGCGAAGGCTAACCGTTGGCTTATCTGAATAGAAACCTAGGGGTATCGGGATCATTGACATTGCTAAAGCCACTATAGATACTGCCGGACCGATTCAAACTAAACGAAAATTTGCGTTTATACTCACTACCGACAAAGATCAAGAACTTATCTTCCAGGCAGCAGATGAGAATGATATGAATGCGTGGATTAAACACATAACCGATGATATCACTGTCCGAGGGGACCAAGAATGGGAAACCTATTTGCCGACCTCTTGGAAACTAAAACAGCAGTTATCAGAGTTACCAATAAATCAAGATGCTCAGGCATCAGGCACCAAAGATCCGCTATTGCAATCTCGCTCCAGTTCCTCATCACTCAAAGAATCACTCAATCTGTCATCGAGCACGGAATTTTCGCAGAAGTGGTCCAGAAGGAGTACAGGTGCGTCTGTTCGAAATCTTGAGCAGCTCAATTGGCATACTGCGGACTTAGCATTATTATTAACATCGCCGCATTTAATTTGTGTAGATTCCAAACCTAAATTGAGTTTACTTGCCAAGGGTAGTTCCAAAGCGGATGTTGAAGAACCAAAGTCACCCAGTTTAGTGTTTGGAGGATACCTCGACGCGCAGTACATGAAAACCAACCACATACCAACAGTTTTGGAAGTATGCACCAAATTGGTGGAGTTAAAGTGCAAAGATGTTCCCGAATTATATAACTTGAGTGGAAATCACGCGAGAATAGCTAATCTAAAAAAACTAATCAATGATGGTTCGTTATTTTCGATCACTTTAAATTTGATTTTCAAAGTCTTGCTTTTTTAGCTTCCCAATGAATCATTTTTCAGCCTATGTTTCTCTCACTAACTCAACTCACTGCATTCATACGTACAGGGGATGATTCTAAAATTAACTGGAACGCCGAAATTAGCGAAGATATAAAAGTTATAACTGGTTTGATTAAAGATTACTTCAAAGATTTGCCTACCCCGTTAATACCATGCGAACTGTATACTCCCTTACTTCGACTTTACAAAAACTCCGACATCCCCCCGTCAGAACGACAAATACGATTATCAAATATTATGTGTCATTTGACCGTTGCGCATCGGTTAGTGTTGAAATTCATTTTAGCTCATCTTAAAGTTGTTTCATCGTGGCATGAAAAAACGTTGCAAGACTCCCATGATTTAGCTGTCGTGTTTGCTGGATTATTCGTCAGACTAAATATGATGCAAGACGCTGCAAGTGCTGCGAATGGAGATGGATCTGTTGCGCCCGAAGGGACAGAAGTAGATTCAGTGGTGATTATTACAATCGTGGAAGAGTTGATAATGAATTACGATCAGATATTAATATAATTAGCAGCCGTGTTGGAGGGGTAATTGATATTGTGTCGTTTCTTTCTTCTTTCGCATACAATGTTATATTACATAGTTTGTCAATTTGCCATGTATTATTTAATTTGTATAGATAGCTTCAAATTCTGTCATTTTCAAACGCTTCTTTTCCCTACCTTAGTAAAAGGAAGCTGCCGAATCGAGAATAGTGTTCCACTACAGTACTAGCAAGCTGTGTTTGTCACAAAACCTTCCAGGTCCAATGAAATTTGAAGACAAATATACAATCCACAATGAAATTATGCGAAACCTTTTTTAAGACTTCATAGATTCGTACACCTATTTGAACGTCGATAAAACAAACATCAGTCCAAAATAATTCGCAGTTATTAAAGAGGACGGAGCAGCGCTTTAACAAACCGTCATACTAATACACAAATTCGGCACCGCCCACAGTATCCTACTTAACGTTCCTCTAGTACACGCTCTCCAAATCCCTTCATCTCTAATCAAATTTTTAATCACTTCTCTCACGTTTCCTTCGTGGGCCGTTTCCGCTACTTGAACAATAGTCTTGATGCGGTCGAAAGGATTAGAAAACATTGCTGCTAATGTTCCTGAACTGTAAAAGAAGGAGAACAAGGTGAGACAGCGCATAAAGGGCTTAGACAAGGAAGTAACAGTTATTACCCTGCAGCAGCAAATAAATAAGCATAAAAAGGTAAAGTAATTTTATGCAGATCTGAGTCTGAAATAAATGGATGATATTTGTGTGCTAACGCCAATTTGAATTGCTCGTAGGAAACCTATCCATACAGAAAAATTAGATAAGTCTCGTCGGACTAGATGAAGGAGTACTCACAAAATAAATGACCGAGTAGGGAACGAAGACGGTCAGCGAGAGCCAATATCTAGAGTGCGAAGTGGAAAGTTCAGTGGGGAATTCAAGAATTAAAAATTATAAACCTGGCTCACCCTCTAAAGAACCTACAGAATTAAGATTCATCAATGATTAGACATCGGTTAGAGGAAAAACGGCCAGTAAGTGAAGGAATCCAAACCCTTGAATGCCTTCTCGATTCCAAATGCGTGAGCAAATTTTGATGGTTTTGCTTTGCGAAGGATAAGAATTTGACACTTGCTGTCGATTTAAATTCGGGAGCGAGCCAGTTGGCGTGGTAGGGGAAGAATGAAATTCTTGTAATGAAGAATAATGGTCGTGTCGTTGCATTTGTAGTTTTGATTTTATCACCTAACGATTGCGGATCATTAGCTTAGTTTGCTCTTACTAAGTTGTTGAAGTGGCCAACAAACCTCCAACGGCGTCCAGAATAGACCACTGAATATTTCAGCTGTGCACGGCGAAATCAATCAAAGATTCAGACAAGAAATGGTCAGTTCGTTTTCGCTTTACAGATAAAAGCTCCCTAAGTCTCCCAAATTATAAGGACTGCCTTCTATGGAATTGGCACCACTAACATTAACTGAAGACATAGTCGTGTACAAACCAATAGTAGCAGACGTCAGATGAGTCAACGGCGAAGTTTCCGTCAAAGGATTCGACGAATCAGAAATAATGCTTTTCATACAATCATAAATAAACAGATAAACCGATAATGCCGGGACCGATAATGCCAATGTAACGGGCAAACCCCTATTTCAACAGATCACAGTCAATATCAAACTCATGCGTACATTATAATTGTAATCCCCACATGTCATAGGATGAAGGACGTAGGCATGAAATATGAAAGAAAGTATAACGAAAAGATTAGTACCGATAAAATGCTTTTAATCCTTCAGTTTTGTAGATATGCAATGCAGCTGATCGGAGACCTCTTGATCGAAGTGAATAATCCGCTTGTAACCTCGTCTGGACCAAATTCATAACGAAAGGCAACCAAAAAAATAGACGATATTCCAAAGCAAATAATTACAAATATCAATATTCTAGTTAATTTGGTTTGCTTCTGGATGACTAGTCCAAAGCTTTCTGTGAAAATACACCAAACCTTTAAAGTATCCATCGGGTGTACAAAGAATCGTGCCAGTAAAGCAGATACAGAGCTCGCCCATAGATTCGCTAAAATCGCCATGACGTATTCTTGATCTATATTTTCCAATACCATTTTTCGTAAACCGATACAGAGAAAAGCGGAAGGGAAAGTAAGGTGCAAGTCAGATACCGATTTTCCGTTGGCAACAATTCGAAAGGACAGAATAGAGGGCGAGAAGCAGGCGACAAAGGCCCATATACCTTTTGATTGAATCGGTTCAAAGTCTCATTAGCAGATGACAAATGCCATATGAATAGATACACTGGGTATGCGTTGTATATTAGTAATGATGCAACGAGTACAATCTCGAGTCAAATGTGCGTTTCCCTCTTCAGCCCCAAACGGAAGTGATAGCGCGATGCTTGGTTCAAACACATCGGGGACAATTTCCAATAGTAATTTCTTTTTTTGCAATCTATGAAACATTAAGAATAAGAAGCAAAAGAGACTTTAAAAACGATAAAGCATCACTTTTATCATTGCAATTAATAGAATCACAAAAAAGACGAGCACGACATAAAACGAATAATATGAACAAAGTGAACGACGAACAAGATTTTGAACCAACAACCCGCGTCTATATACATTTTGAGAGCAGCAAAATTAATTTCCATTCCTCTCCGGTTGAACTTCAAACTCCGTGTCTCGTGAAAGTATGTACACAACCGAATTATAAACACTAACATATGAACAGAGCGATCTGCGAATGATTTAAAGCCACCGCCACCCAGGTCCCTCAGTTTGCTCTGCATTGGAATGGTAATAATTAAATCATCACCCAATCAAGTTTGATACCAATCATCGTTATGCATTTGATGTT
This sequence comes from Paraphysoderma sedebokerense, assembly GCA_025602915.1. Classification (NCBI taxonomy): domain Eukaryota; kingdom Fungi; phylum Blastocladiomycota; class Physodermatomycetes; order Physodermatales; family Physodermataceae; genus Paraphysoderma; species Paraphysoderma sedebokerense. Next base: position 51,712 of record JAHLJZ010000086.1, read on the forward strand.
TCACTCAACATCTTCAACAGTTGTTTGCCGTCCTCGATGCGGCTGTTTATATCACTACTATTACCACCATTCAAATACTTGTCATCCATGTACCGATGGATTCCAGTCAATGCGCGATCGGTATACTCTTGCGCAGATGAGTTATATTGAGTGAGATGATATATTGTGTGAAATAGATTTGTAATCTGTTATCATTTTCCAAGAAAGACGAGCAGACGTAAGATAAACAAATTCGAAATCAGTAAAGTTTTTGTAATTGTGAAGGCATTATTTAAGCTCAGAATATCTCCGGAAAAGCGATGAAATCCACTAAGGAAGTACAATACATACATCAAACTCAACACCGGAGACTTTTTGTCGCAGTTCATCCAAATTATTTGAATTCGATTCAGTGGTCGATATCGACTTGCTTTCGTCCATATTTGTGCTGTTGGCTTCATTACCGCCACACAACCGCCAAACATTTTTCTCCTCTTCGGTCAAAGCTTCCAGCATTGTTTGGTGAATGATATTGTCTTTACCGACGTTCAAAGCAGCAGAGGATGACGATGATGAAGTAGTTAAAGAATCGATGACAGATGCATGCAGAGAAGAGATACGTCGTAAGAGCGAAGTCCACGATTCTTCCTCAGTTTTAAATCTACAGCGAGGAAGATACGTCGCAGACACAGAAAGCGTTGATTAAAAGAGAAAAGAGGGAGACTCGTTAATTACGATGATAAATCAATGATGGTAAGGAATGCAAAAATGAAGTCTAAGATATACCGTTGTAGCCGCTCTTCATAATATTTGATTCTCTCTCTATTGGCTACATTTCTCGGGTTCTCTTTCTTTTCTATCGGCTGCTCGACCACAGAGTTGGTTGTCTTGATTTGTTAAATATGGTTAGCTCATCTTAGTAAAGACCAACGAGAAGCAGGAGCAGTCCATAAATTATCGAATAGTACCTGATGATACCAGCTAGTGTTTATCTTATTGCTAGCCAAAGCTTTCAGCAGTTCGTTTTTTATAGATTTGGCTACAAACAACCGAGAGCAAATATATGGGTTAATGTCGTCCACGTTGGGGCTGCAAATTCGCTTCATCGACCGAAGACACTCACCAATTTCCAACGCTTTCACATCGACTTTGATCTTTTTACCAGGTTGGCTACTACTCTTGATGTACTTTGCCTGCTTCATCTCATCCATCGACTTTTTGCCACACCAGAGTAACAATTGCTTCATTCTGACAGGATCAGGTAATTCGGCCGAAATATGCATGTGGTAATCATGACTTTCGATATCCGGATGAGGCAAAACTAGTATTGTAGAATCCAGTATAATCCCAAAATGGAATATCAATATCAATAGGCAATTCACTGGTGCATTATTGATGAACAGCAATCCATACCAAATGCGCCCCCGCTCAAACTTTCAGCACGTCTGCCTCTCAACGAAAAACTCGACCTTCTACGATTGCTGTTTCTCATTTCTTTATTTTTTCTAATCATTGGTGTCTCGCTTGTCGGCAATGGAATTTCTATATCGATGGTTTTTCCGCCCAATGTCGAGGACACATATTTAGGACCATCAATAACGACTGGTCTCCTGGGGACCTAAATATGCGTAGGTATATGTAGAACATTGGTAAATGTTGAGGTGAGATACAGTACACGCGTCATAGGAAATGTCAAATATGAAATCTTGATATCATACGATTGGCAAGCATGTAAGCCTAGTGGCGGTGTTCGATGAAAGTGATTTAATCAAAGATGGTCTTGCCGCTTTGGAAATGTTGGGTTCGACTTGCTCAGATCTACGATTCGCCTCATTAGATTTTAGTTTAAGTTCGTTGTTCTGGTTTTTCTCTCCTCGCTCTACCGGGCGGTCCGATTCCATTTCTTTTTCGACAACGTCGTTTCTCTCGTCGATGGGATTTACTCGTTTGGAGGTGTCTAATTGGTTCATTTGGGGATCTCGCTTGTCGTTTTTCGGATTGGAACCGGAGTTTAATGCTTTCTTCGCCCTAGCTCTCGTGAATCGAAATCCGCAATCTTCCTCCTCGTGTTCCTCAGTTTTAGGAGTTACTTTTGCTGTTCATATCAGTACCATAAAGTAATAATTGGTTTGAAAAATATAGGGTGCATCGGAAGATTATGAGAATAGATAAAGTGCATTTGAAATTAGCAGCTGAACTCGGGCTGAATGTGTGAAAATGGTCGAAACAACACAAACCTACTCTAGCGCGTTTCTGTATGGGCAGAATAAACAACACCAATGTGAAGAAAATATAGTTAGTAACCATCCATGTCGGCGACTCTGTAAGAGCACAAAGTAAACTCTAATTGCGATGCCCGCCGCTGTGATCATCCAAGATACCACGCTTCACATTATGACTCCTCAAATATCACTTTCCGTTTGATTTATCGCTAAGTACCAGCCGCAAGATATACCCATTCAAAGACAGCAAGAGCCATCATACGAACCTTAACTTTCTCGTTGCCTGCATCGCGTTCCACATCTTTCACCTTTCTCTTCAATGATTTCACCGGCTTTTCTTTTTCTTTTTCCGGTTTGTTCTTTATATCCTTTGAATTTTGCTTGCTGTTATGTCCATTCAATAGTCCTACATTTTGTTGAGGAATGTTTTCCGATTGGATTGCTTTTTTGGATCTGGCCTTTGCCATCGCTAAATCAAGTTTGATGTAATCGAGGTTTGCTTAATCTGTGTAGGATTCGTGTATCGAACTCCAGTAAGAGAGAGATATCAAGTGAAGTGGTGACCTAATAATCGAAGAGTAATCACGGACCGGGAGATGAACCGTTGTTTTGATTAGGTTACGTGGAATGAAGATGGAGATTGGAGGGGGGTAGTGTCGGCAGGAGGAGGAACACTAAGGCGAAATATCGATGGATGTGAGGAGAATCGAAGAACTTTAATTAATATCGTTGCAGATGAATCCTCAACGTTGCTCAGTTTTTTGTGAGTGTAAAGAGTGAAGGGCGTGTAAACTGGGACGCAAAGACGTGCTTCTCCCTGGCCAGTTCCAACATCACTTCCAACACCGTTTTTTGGACGGTAAAGAGTAATTATCTCATCGTTTCGCATCTACATCTTCCTCACATGTTAGCTGAGGCCACGTTGTTAACATATATCTGGATTTTATATGCATTCCTAGTAGCATTTAGTGTGCCATTTCTCATGTGAATGATACGTAAACAAACATCCACGTCCGGGTCAGATTCTATTTCTCTCACAATCAATGCCGCTTGTCAACTTTCACTTCCACACACAAAGGCAGATAAATAGGGAGTAACTTCAATTATAGTAATAATAAGATTTTTCGTTTTTTTTCGTTTATCATCACTTCACCACCTTTCCTGCCCTATTCACACGTCAACAACACTCTACAATTGACAACAATTATCGACACAACCCCTCTGGAAAACACAACTCAATTCCGTAAATTAAAAAGTAAAAACTGTAATATGCTACAATATGATGTCCTTCTCCTTTTGTCTTGACATAATGTACGGAGAGACTTCATCGAGAGATATGAAAGACTATACTAAACAACAACGACGATTACCAGTGACTTTATGACAAGATATTGAATTTTGATGAGGATTGTTTACAACGTGGCTGGCTTTGTTTCATACATATGAGTGATTCCTGAACCCAACGACTAAATATTATTGATTGAAGTTTAAGCATTCGGTTTTCCGTTAGGGTATTTGATTTGATAATCTTTTTCACGTCTGTACGTAAATCATCAAGACGAATGTTAGAACAGCAAAGTACAGGCGGATATTAAATGAAACTGGAACAAATGACTTGCCTGAACAAAAGAATGTTGGGTTCTGGCGCATGGATCTGAATTGATAAACATGAGTTAGTTCGATGCCGCGAAAGCTTGTACAAAGGATTCATAAGAAAGGAGGAAGCTCACATACCATAAAGTGTTCCCTGATAACATCAAATATGAGCAGAAAATAAAGCGAAATGAAATCAAGGTTAATTAATCCGATCATTACTACATCGGCGACTGCACAATGAAGTGAAAGGGAAAATGAACGGAAAGCCAAACAAACCATCCCAGCGACTGTCGAACCCCAAGGCCTCTCCATTCTTCTTCAGCCATCAATCTATCAGTAGGAAGGTACTTTACAAGTTGAGGGGGGACCTTAACGTGTCTGTTGTGCATTGTCGGGTATCCCGTATCATAATTTCATCAATTAAACATTAACATCCAAGGAAAAAAAATTGAATTGAGTTAGATAAACAAACAGGAAACATGGACTCCATGACTGTCAATTTTAATGTTGGATAAGTGATCCAGTGAAATAGATTTAAAGTAATCCGATTCATGTTTCAAAGGCCATAAACAGTATGACGCAGGAACCAGACAGTTTAGGATAACAGGGTTTAGCACTGAATCAGAGAAATATGTACCTATATTCCCAAACGTCGTCATTATATCTAGGACTGTACTCATATCTGTCACCATATTTGGCGATATCAAGCTGTCTTTGTTCGTCGTATGATCGAGATGAGTTTCCATCAGATGATGAAGGATAGTCATCCTCGTCCTCTTGTCGTTCGTCTTGCCACTTGTTGCTGGCGTTGTTATTGCGGGGTTCGTTGGCCTGAAGCATCTTTAAGGGTCTACTAGTAATGTGGTGGGATGGATCTTGAGGAGGGAAGTGAGGCGAGGATAATCAACCGAGTGGGAATTCCGCTCTAAGACGGACACGTGATCGCACTTTGAACTTTTTATTACTTCTTTACAATCAGATCAAACTGCCATCTTTTTCATACAATTCATGGATTTTCTCCTTTCTTCCTTCATCTTCATCACTATTACTATTACTTTGCGTATTGGAACCCCCATTCATTCCCGACAAACTTCCTTCAAAGTCAAATTTGTATTTCCCTTCCTCCTCCTCTCCCACTTCAGCTCCTTCAACCTCATTCTTTCCTTCTTTGCTCCCTCTGGTTTCACCCGCAGTGGTATCAGAAGCTAATGGTGAAACTGATTTTGGCCGCGCCGCACCCGTCTCCTCAATACTTAAACTCAAAGCCATTGCCAACTGTAACTCATAATCTTCTAGAATCTGTTTTTCATTGTCCGGAATATTCATTAAGAGAGGCATTTCCGGCAGCTTCTCGTCTCCAACTGTACCTTTTACGTTCCCTTTCCGTCCCATATCAGAATCGTCCTGCTCCCTAAACCCTTCTGCATCTCCAAACGCACCTGTGCCTGGTGATCTCGGTCCAGATATGTGTGAGGATCTTGGGGGAGACGATGATGAAGAAGAGAGGTCACTTGGGAACGGTGAATTAGTTTGAGTAGGTGACAGAGGAGATAAGACTGAACCAATATTGTCATTGTTGTTGGACAACCATCGATTCAACATATTAAGTGGTTTCTTCACTTGAATAGCTAATGTGGAAAGCCTCTCTGGGTTGAGTGAAGGAAAAGATGGTGATTTTGGAGTAGATGAAGACGACGTTAGAGACGGAACGGTCTGTGGGATGGTTTTCGGTGCAGTAGCAGTAGTGGGAGTCGAAGAAGTGATTGGGGAACTCGAGAGAATAGATGTTTCAATTGGTGGGGATGACGACAACTGAGAACGCTCCAGTTCAAGCATTCGTTCGGAAATATTTCTGGAAACCGGGATAAGACGAATTAATTAAAGTCGATAACATAAAGAACAAAAAAAAGCTCATGCAAATACCGGTCAAACGCTTCTTGTGATATGGATAAATTTTTGGCCTCAAGTGATTCGATAAATGAAATTGCCCCCATCTATAAACCGTGTATGGAATAGACGTATTGTCAGTGCCATTTGTCTTATTAATGAAGGAAATAATGGAGAAGCCGTGCGTAGTAAAGTAAATATGACACGAGGAAGGGAACACGAAACAAACCAAGTTGGTCAAATAATATCCAGCTTCACTTTGCAATTTCGCAGGATTTCGGAACCGCGAAATGTATCTAAGAAATCATTAGATTAACTAAACGTCCAATTCAACTGGCGCTACTGACGCAAGAAGTAGAAATCATGAACACGTACTGGACATTAGATATTAACTTAGGCGGGTTTGCTTGGATCACGACATAAATCAAAACGGGTAAAAACATATCAGCCGAGGTATCGGCTTCTGCTTGCCGTAATAAACCTTTGACAGAATCTTAGTATGACACTCTAAAACTTTTGGAATGTAAGGGAAAGTTACCAAAAATAACTTTGCAACAGTTGAGAATACAGATTAATTTGTCCCGAGGTGCCTTGTAGTCGTTTATTTTGAGTAATTCTGATAGTCATATTCAGTACATGTACGGAATCAATGAGTATTCAGATGACAAGCAGAAGGAACAGAAGCTTACCTTGCTGGGCAACCTTTAGGAACGTGTCACTCTGATCACTGATATTCGCATCTAGGTGTCGTAGTTCAAGCCACCTAAAGATTTGAATTTTCTTGTGAAGTACTTCATCTTTTTCCGCGTCATCTGCAGTATCTGGACAAAACGTGCTACCAAAAAAACGCAAATGTCAGGCCATCATGACTAACATATAACTAATTGAAAACACCACGGCTGCATGAAATCCACATAAAAGGGCACATTGTAATATGCAACGAACGGAAGAAGGCTGCGAATATATCTAGCGCTTGAGACTCACTATTGATGTAACTTATTCATTAACAATTTCTCCATTCCTTCTCTAGCGTTTTCTAGATCCGCATCCGAGGCGTTTGCCCAGACTTCATTTTCCAGTAACCGCTGAGACATGAAGTCCAAGAAGTCATGGGTAATTTTGATTTGCTCATTAACGGTCCATTGTTTTCGAGTAAATTCCCGAAGGAAACTGATTCAAAAAGGGCCAATTGTGATCAATGGTAAATAGAGGTTCGTACATAACGCCGAGTTAACCAGACAAAGTTTACCTGCGAAAATATCGAGTTAACGGATACGCTCTCCTATCTCTCATCATTTCTAGGAATTTCGTAAAATCTATACTACCAGCTTTGGCGGAAGTGTCGCTGGTCGGTGATCTTTGTGGAGTTTGTACCATAGTCGCTGGATACCAGAAATGAGATACATTAAAGACGTTAATATAACTCTATCGCAACAGAATCAGAAGGTATCATAAATATGAGTTCATACGAGATGTCTGGGTAGAAGATATGGTTTCCAACTCTCTAGATTTCGGCGGATCGATAGGTTGTGGTGGAGGGGCCCGATTCGGTGATTCGTTTTTGATGAACCCGAGGACATCGCTGATGGCGTTTTTAACTGCGCTCCTTGCTTCATTAATAGAAAATGACGATTGACCAGGCAACTTGCTTTGGCTTGATTCATCCGGCCTGCGGAAGAAAGAAAAAGTTAAATGAGCGGAAAATGATGTCGTCAGCACAATTACTTGCACAACAAGAGAACAAGGTTCTTAGGGATGACAGCGAGGGAAATAAGACAAAGGAGAAGAACCCTTGGGAGAAGATTAAAATCTGAAAACTCAAAGCTACCTTTGATTCTTTGCCTCATCTGAATACGGAGATATAGTCGAATAAAACTGGCTGCCCGGATAAGATTCTGGTTGAGACGGCGGACTACCCTGTCTTCTGCTTTCCAGTTCCCTTTTCTTTCTTTCTTCAGCTTCTCGTAAACGTCTAGCCTCGTCGTCAAATTCTTGTTGCAGAAGCCTGATTTTGGGGACGAAGTAGTAGTAAAAGAACCGAAGGTTAACGGCTACAGCTGGAAATGGTGGAACAGGGCCAAATCAAAAGAGCGCCCAACGGTAAATGTACCTTGCAATTAGCTCATCATCAGTAGTTGGAGAGAGAATGTTGGCTTCTTCCGACATATCTATACAACTTATTGAAAGAATGTAGGTTATGTCGATGATAGCAGTATGATTGAGCGCATTTAAGTCGACGGGGCAACGCAATTTCAGCACGGTTGGAACAACAAACTTTTTTTATTTCGTTCATTCGTTTCCTTTTTCGAACCTTACAATATTTACAATAGTATTTTCTATCCATCATATCACAATGAAACGAAAGAGAATCAACGATTATTCAGGCTTCCATCCTCAGTCGTCCTGTTGGACTCCCGATAGAATCGACCCTTCGTCAATATCGCCCCAGATATTCTACGAAAAATACGTCGCCACTCACACTCCTTGCATTTTCACCTCTTTTCTCACCGATGAATCCTTCAATGCTACGAAATGGGTTGATCCAAATTATATCAAATCGAAAGCAAGTGACGAGATCGTCAAAGTGGAGGAAAAGGGGCCTCATGGATTCGGGACGGCTCAAAAACGAAACAAGATGAAGTTTCCTGACTTCATTGATTCGTTAATCGTCAATAAACGAGAAGATTTGTACTTAACGACACAGTACGAGGACGATAATGATGCTACTTCGGAAGTAGAGGCAACAGGCGAACATACTTCAGTCGACGATCAGAAAGCGTTCTTTGACGTCTTTCCGCCACCCATGAAATCATTGACCCAAGATTTTCCGGCGAAACCTTCGCTGTTTCCGACTTTGGTACTTCAGCAAACCAATTTATGGATAGGTCAATCTCCCCAGGGAACTTCCTCTGGACTCCATTGCGATTTCTGCGAAAACCTTTACATTTTGTTGAAAGGTCGCAAGCGATTTACACTTTTCAGCCCTCAGGATGCTGAGAACTTGTACTTGTATGGCAAGATCAAGAAAGTCTTTAGAAATGGTTTTATCGAATTCTTTCATAATGATCAAGATAGTGTTGAATGCAAGTTTAGATCTGATGGGGCGTACTTGAGTGATGTTGCGAAGTTCAAGGTGTCGGAATTGCAAAACCAAATTGAAGAAATGAATCAGCAGCTTGCAACAAACGACGAAATTAAATGTACAAACAAAGAGGCTATTGAAGAGAAAATTGAGAGTTTAGAGGCAGAATTAGATGAGGCATTGGAGAAAGTGCTCGATTTTGGTCACGACAATCCCGAAGGCGACCTGGACTTTGATTTTGATATATCAAAACTTCACGACGACTTTGATGACGACTGCTTATCGTCTTCTTCCGTTTCTGATACTGATCGCTGCGTTGAAGCATCCCCCAAATTATCGACATCCCTGCATTCTGAGACCTCCCTTACTCCAGCTCCATCGGAACCTCCGAGTTTTAGTAAAATACCGACAAATTATCTCCACTCGTCATCTTCTTCCTCTCAAAGAATGCCAGGGCAGCAGTTTCCACTACTGAAAACTGCCACTAAAATTTGCTTTGAATTGAATGAAGGAGAAATGTTATTTTTACCGACAGGTTTGTCATATCTTCCTCGACTTTCCTTCTTTGTTCCTCTCTTCAACCTCATATCCAACCCATTTCTTACGCAACTTTTCTATTCATACAAAGGCTGGTTCCACGAAGTCACATCCTTTTCGTCAACTACTTCCAATGCCGATCCATCCCCCATGAATACTAACTACCACATGGCATTGAACTATTGGTTTCATCCACCATCTAATGCGACTTTTCAGCAACCTTACGAAGATGAATATTGGAGTTCACGATGGAGTGTTGTAAACGGAATCTTAGAACGGAAGCTGAACTTATCAACGTCAACTTACATTGACAATCAAAATAATCAAAATACAGTTCCTCCGAAGAATGAAAAACCGACCAGAAATGCAAAGCTGGATGCAAAGAAAGTTTCTCTATCGAATGCAAATCAAAAGCGAAAACCTCTGACACGAACCGGGGTCGTTCACTTGGGAGTGCATGCAGATAGATTGCGGACTCAATTCAAAAAACAATCAAAATCTAAGCGGAATAAATTTAGAAAAGGTGTATGGCTTGTGAGTGATGTAAGAGAAGAGTAGTTTTAGAACACGAAGTAGCTACTGCATGAACAAAATAAGTAGACTGTAGTCCCCTGATGTTGCCGATAAACATCAAGCACTTTCAATTACGTGAATTATACATTGTGACGAGTACAGTTGTATTCCCAGCATGCCCTTTGTATGCTTCATTTCACTTTGCCACCTCTCGTTCCCTCTTGCGGTGCCAGCAAGTCAGCACCCGTTGTTAAAGAGCTCCCACGTCCTCTTCTGAACTTACATTTATTCAAACTAAAGGTCCGAATTTCTATCAAGCCTGATATATTAAATCCGAAGTAACATAAATTGAAATTTCTGCTTTCCTTGAATCACGAAACTTCGCAACCGGCGGCACTGAATCATGAACAATGCGGTGATTCTCCTGTGACGTCATATTTTCATTTCAGTTCGCAAAAGCCAGGTTTACTGGATTTATTGTCTTCTTCATTTGCGGAGGGGTATAATAACCCCGGAAGACGTCCAATTTTCTGTGCAATCAATAAATAGTTGGTACTACTTTTTTTTCATTTCGTGGCCTACTCATAGTCTTGGTGATAAAACTAACGTCGCGTTATATTCCTGTCGTTTCTGCTCGTTTTGTAGCTTACAACAAATACCGACACATCAAAATGACAAAATTATCTGCTTTTTTTATCCCTGTTCTCGCTATTTCTCTGTTCCTTGCTGAACAGCCCGTTAAAGTTGACGCCGCCAACCCGGAAGAAATGCTGCCTCAGGGTAGGGGCTTGCATGATGGCGGATTGAGCATGAGAGACTTGTGGGAGGATCCCTGGTAAGTGATTTGTATGGTTTTTGTAATAACATTCACCACAAAATTCTGCCAATGTCACTGGACTCGTTGAATAACTGACAATATCTTTTACTTGAATTGAAGGTCTCTTACTAGAAGAATGCCATCAATTATGGATTGGATGCAACGTACATCTACTTTCCACATGAAAGAAATCGATAACGAATTCATCGCTTTTGTTGACTGTCCGGGGTTCAAGAGAGAAGATATCAATGTATCATTAGAAGGAAACAATTATTTGACAGTCACCGTATGTTCAGATTTTATTCCTTTTCGTTATTTTCAGTGGCATTGGTCATAGTATAATGTGTCTGTACACTGAACTGACCATACTATTTCACCGTTGTTAGGCTCGCAAACACTGTTCAGAGAAGGACAAGTTCTGTATTAATCGTGACGTTTTTCAACAATTTCGTGTTGGCGAGGAAGTGAATACTGAGAATATTTCGGTAAGTTGAGAAAGAAGTTTGTGCGATCAGTTCTTTCAACAATAAGAACTAATAAAATTGCATCTCTATAGGTATACCTTGAAGACGGTGTCCTCCGAGTTCATCTTCCAAAAACCGGTTCAAAGAAATCACGATTCTTTAACATTCAGATGCCACATCTTTTCGGGCCCTCCGAAACTGGTGAATCTATTCCTGTTTCTCATCCTCACCCATCGCCCCGCGCTCCTCAAGAATCCGTAACTGGTAAGATGAAATCGTATTATGACGACATGAAACATCGAGGGCAACAGACTTACGAAAATGTGAAAACTGGAGCCGACGATTCTTATGCCTCTGTAAAAGACTCAGCTGGACAGACTTATGATCAAGCTAAGAACCGAGCTGGAGGAATGTATGACACTGCAAGCAAACAAGCTGGTGCCATTTTTGAGAGTATGCAAGAAGGAGCCGAAAATGCATACGAAGGGGCCAAAGGAGGTGCCAAAAGTGCTTACGAAGAGGCACAAGAGCGTGCTAGAGCTGCTTCTGAGAAAGTCAAAGATACAACCGAAGATGTAAAGGAAGGCGCAAAAGGAACCGCTCAAAAAGTGAAGGAAACCATGGGTGGGATCAAAGAGGGCGTGAAAGAAGCCGCTTGGAGGGCTAAAGAAGACACGAAAGAATCGTATGAGGATGTTAAGGAAGGTGCCAAAGAAGGATACGAACGGGGTCAAGAAGATGAGGAAGTGACGTTTGCCGAAAAAGTCAAACGAGGCTTCGAATCGGTTAAGGAAAGAGTCATCGGAAAAACCGAATTGTAAAGTAAATTTTTATTCTATCAGTTAATAGCTTTCTTCTGTCATATGTAGCTTAGTATGGCAACATCATATTTGCGATTGTTCAGTATGTATTCATAATCTTTGAAGTAAAAGTTAGATGAATTTAAGTTCAAAATTAGCAAACCTGCAAACCTCACTTTGCACTCCTCGGTCTTTTGCCTTTGCGTTTCTGGAACGCGCTTAAATTACAATTCTAGCTCCAACGGGCCTTTACTGACATGGCGATTTTCATTCCGCTCGCTAAACGTACAATATCCGATGTTATCACTGAAATCACTCGATACCATCTTCCAAAGTGACCGCTTCTCAAAAGTAATAATTTTCATCAAAAGGTAGATAGTAAGGTAACCTTTACAACTCGTCAATTGTTCAGCGGACATGATGGGTTTGAATCAGGAAATTGAACAGGAATTCAGATTGTAACTTCTGGTCGAAATGTTTTGACTTTGAGGGAGATCTAATCATTTCTGACAACTCTTGAATTTAGACTCGCTTATTATCATTTGCGATGCCAGCTCATCTAGAAGACAGGTTTGTTCTTTTGCTTTCTTTGTATCGAATAATATGAGGGTGAAATGGTATCGTCGGTAAAGATTGCTGACGATTAATGACATGTCATACCAAAACTGCTGATTATCAATTGATAAAATTTCTATTAACTTGCGCCTCATTACGTATACCATAATAGATTTACACTTCGACAAATTCCCGGTTATACTGGCTACATCCCACGCTCAAAAGAACACATCGGGAAATCGTTCAGAGTAGTAACTTCAGCAGCTTTGGAGGATTTCGCAAGGATCATTCAGAAAAAGGATACTCTTCCTCCCAGATTACAGAATTTTAAAAACAATGGGTACAATGCAATGAGTTCAATTTCTGCTCCAGAAAAAGGACGAAGTAATGCGATTTCTGAAGCTCCATTTAAAACCAAAAATCGCATTCCGATCGACGATAAAGCATTTGTTAATGGGTACACAGGTAATGTCAGACATTTTATATATCTTTCTCTGTGTAGGTCGTTCTGGGATATCTAATTTTGGTTTGTATAACACACTGTATTTAAATAGGGTACATTCCACACTTGAGAAATCATTTCGGTGAACACTACACCGTTTCCACTAAACGAGCCATGGAGGAATGGAAGTCTGAAACAAAACGACGAGAACAGTCTAAACAAGCTGCAGTTCCTCTTTCTTTTGACGGCGATAAGCTTACACTGAACCTAAATGGGCTTACGAAACCCGAAAAGAAAGTTGAAAAGCAGCAGAAATCAAAAAACATTCCTGGTATGATTCGATATTGCTTCTCGCAGTTCAAATCATAATAGTTATCTGTGTATTTGTCTCTTTAACAGCATTTCTCTCGTTTGATTTCCTCAAACGTTTAGGATATACTGGCTTCACTACGCGGTCGGCGATATGCAACCCAATTGGAGAGACGACAGCTGACGGATTACCAAAAAAAGAGCTCGCTAAGAATCTGCCGATCCCTGGATATAAGGGGAAAATTCCACTTTATCAATTTACAGGAAACAAGAGTTATGGCGTTACTTGTAAACAGTGTATTGAAACTTTCACGTATGAGATTGTAGGTCGCAAGAAACCAGTAGTTGAAAAGTAAAATTGAATCGCGATACATATGTCAATGATTTCACAGACGTCACGATATGAGATATCGTTAATGGAGCAACTGCGGTTGTTATAAGTCGTAGTCGAACCAAGCTGACTTGAGAGTTTAGTACACATTTTATGGGAAGTTTTTGCGGGGCATGATCAATAATCATCCACGTTGCATATAAATAAAGAAGAAATATTGCTTCCACCTCCACAATCTCGACACTTGGAGTCTTGGAATTTGGATCCTTTTTTGGTTCAACCAATCCATGATCCCTCGGCCCTCTCTAATCTTACACAGTGCACACCACAAGTTGAAATATGTCGACATTCAGGAATTATATGAAACAACGTCTCACCGATAGATGGAATGATTCGATGTTAATAATACCTCAATCACGCTATACGTACATCTGTGTCCAACATTACTCATTAAGCATAATCATTACTTGATCGGTCTCCTTGTACCCTAATTCCGATCACTCATCAAAGCTAGTCTAACGACGTTGTAACGTCATTTCAAGGTTTAAGACTGGGAGGCGACCAAGGTGAGTAACATGAGTTCATGACTGAGAACATGTCACTCAGGAGTTTGGGCGAATACGCAACGCCTGGAAAAATCTGGGAAAAAGTTATTCCCAGGGGTTCATGATACATTTGTGAGTACTACCCATGCGTACATGGCTAATTGGATTATACTGTTTTTTTCAAGGGAATCGATTAATAGTAGATAGCAGAAAGTACAGGGCCTTCTTTATACTCTACTCTTTCTTACGGATGCTCTCCACGGTAGAATTGAAGTGTCGCTATATTATGGTTTACATATGCCAGTGCGAACTCTACTGTATTCCATCATACTCTTCATTTTCACATTTCATTTGAGAAAAAAAAAACTTTCATTCAGAACGGCCGGCTTAGGGCTGGAACGTTGAAGACTGCCCAGTTGAGGCCGTCATGGAGCTTCAAAGAACCTATAACTTTCTACCGTTTTCTTGATTAGACTGCATGAACATGATTTTGACACAAAACGGGCGAGCATGCGCCAAACGTGGATAACGGAGGATAAGGGAGATATGAGGATACGAATGGCCCCTTTGTTCCAGGCGATTGGTAGAACGCGGGTCCAGAACGGCCTTCAAACACCAGACACACCGCTTTAATTTACTTTGGATACGCCATCCGTCGGGGCACGGTCTGGGACGGTCTTTGGAACTAGCAACCAATGAGGGGTATATGGGAATATCGACATCAAAGAGCCTTTGTTTTTTTTTGCCCTTTGTCCCCGTGAATGGCCCCGTATGAATGTCTTTTATCGATCGATTATTTCAGGAGAATGGTATATAAACTCAAACTGTTGTCCATTCTCACAGTTTCAACTCCTTCTCCCTCCTATATTATCTGTTTTCCCCCAGGTAATACAACTTCATATACGTATCCCTCTTAAGGCAAAAACCCTAGTCAGTTTTTGTCTACGCCGCTCCGTTTTCTACCCGGTTGTCATCTTGTTCCAGTAGCCAAGTACCCACACTACTTTGAAAATTGAATCAAAAGTATGCGCGTGTTACAACAACTTGCTCAAGAAGAATCTCGTATCGATTTGTCTGTCCTACGGCACAATGCCAGTGACGATAGAGAACGAAAGAAGCAAAAATTTCAACAGACTGTTGAAAGTATTCATACCATTGTCACAACGAAACTTTACAAAGCCAAAACATCAAGCTTGGAAGCTTACTTTAGAAGTGAATGGAAAATCAGTCGAGCTCAAGTTTATAGATTTTTGGATTGCGCTTTGATTCTTAAGGTACGATCGCTTGTTCACGTTATGGCGCTTCACACTTTCTCCATGAAGAGAGGATTGGCAACGGTCAACTTATATAATTAACTATACCGTTGTCTCCCAATACAGGATTTGGCGGACTTTCCTGATCAACCTAGCCGCGAACGGTTATGTCGTTCTCTTAAGAAACTGACGAAATCAAAAGAAGATTTGCAAAAGTTGTGGGCTCTTGTGTTGGAACGGTACAAACCTGAAGAAAGGGACACGGTAAGTCAAACTATCGATCTCAACTTTTCATTCAAATTTATGAGTATTTAACAGCCGTTATCTTGTTCTTCCATGTTTAGATTACAAGTACAGCCATTGCGGCTATTTGGAAGGAACTCATCGAAACTGGTCAAGTCTCTGAAGAGCCGCAGAATGGTCGTCGTCAACGTCGAAAATTTTCTTTGGCTGCAACCTCAGCAAACAATTTCGGACGACAACAGCACCGACCGATCGGACACCCACCAAACTCACACGGTTATGAACACACTTCGTCAGATGAGGGCACCCATTCTCCTCCGTTACAATCACCTTTAAATTATCCTTTGCCGAGTCACGAAACCTTTGTGGATTCAGCAATTGAAACTTCGTCAAACAGCGGCGTCAGTGATTCCGAAGATGTCGATGCAACGATCCAAACTACATTAAAACTCATTCAAAGTCTTTCTCATCGTGGGATTATGCTTCAGCCTTTTCATCAAGGGGAATGGTGTGTCGGGGTCCAACACTGGCGGTTAGTCAAAGTGGGCGAAGAATGTCTGTCACCGTCAAGTCATACGGGTTCAAATGGTACTGGCGATTCTGCTTGTCATGGACCAAATGTGAACGATTTCGCCGCGGGGTCGGTCAAAGATACTACGGTTCCATTCAAACCCGATATCGAAAGAATTGAATGCAACGATGAAACTCGACCATCTCGAATGTGTTTACCGACGATCAACTCTAATCAAACCGAATCAAGTCCAAACTCTTTTCATCGTCACGTTGAAGATACTTTTGGCAATTTACCACCTCCTTTACTCCCTCCGCTTCGATCATGTCTTAAAATGGGACAACCAAACGTCAACCCTAAAATCGCTTCCCCCCAAGAACTCCCTCCCTACTCTTTCTTTCAACGATTTTACCCCCACCTGAACTCTAAACACCATTTCAATTTCCAACCTAAACTTGACGAATCACCTCCATTCAACGACTCCCCCAATTTCCAAGACGTATTCACAGACGATATCCCACCCTTAATTCCACCCCCTTTACCCACATCTTCAACCCATTCATCCAAACCTACTCCCTCCTCATCTCGTGACCAAAGATGCTACCCTTCCTCGTTTTTATCCGATATTCATACATCCCTCGGGTTACATCCGTACCAAACTCTTTCCGGTGCTACGAGTCCAATCAAGTACGCTTCTCCTGCGAACCAGCACTCTATTTTCGGTCATGGTCAAAACAAATTAAACCAGACTAAATCAAGTTCACTGAATCATCTTATTCATGGTCAAGAAATAATTGGACCGCAAAGTTATTCTTCCCTTGATATTCAGAAATATTAACTAAATATGTTGTTAACTAAATGAAACGAATCTAAAATTTTGAAATTTTATGGATCATGTATTTTCAAAGTTGTATAGTCGATTCAGATTTTTATTTCCGGTTTTACTTTTGTATGTTTCAGTATAATTAAACGTAGTAAATTCCGTAGAACTTTTTATCTGCCTAAAAAAAAATTATAGTTGACAGTTGATAAAAAGAAGTGGTAAATAGAATACACTGTAAATATCAAGAATGATTATCATGTTATGTGATGTAATGATCATTATAAATGACGTTATTTTTTTAAATTATCTTTTGCGTGTCGGGTACATACACTCATAACATCAAATTACGGTAACTAAACCAACTACATACATACCCAACGATACAGAAATACATACTCTATGCTCACTATTCAATTCTCCCCTTTTGATGTCCGATTTTTCATGTTCCAAGTAAACGCGAAACAAACAATACCAAACAACAAAAAAAAAAGTGGTAGAATACGGGGGCTGTGCAAATTTGCAATGCGTATCAGCCTCGTTCTAGTCTCGCTTCACTGGTTGACTCGACTCGATTCCACAAAAACAAAAAAAAAAAGTTTAGGAAAACTAGACATTCGATTACTTTTATATACTATTCCAATTCGTTCCGGTTCATGTATATCGTTTAATTTATTCAAGATGACAGTCGAACAAATACAAATACAACCCCACTCAAATGCAAATTCAAATTCGAATTCGAATTCGGAAACTCCGCACACAGATGGACCTGGACCCACTCTAGTACCCAGCACGGAGACGGTTCAACCTTTGTCCGCCGACTCCGGAATGGTTAGTTCTAAAGATACAGATACCTCAATGACAATTCAAAATGATATGGAGATCAATTTATACGATGATTTGATTTCCGGTGACGACATGTTGGGTGAATGTGACCAGGTTGGTTCTGGAAATGACGGGATGGATGGTCAGGTTAAAATTGGAGGTGGATTGGATAACGTAAAGGAAGATAGTGGGGATGAGAAAGTGAATGGAGATAAACCGGTTGAATCTCGAGATGGGGATGTAGTGATGAGTGAAGAGTTTACTAAAGAGAGGTCAAATCAAGAGGAAGAAGAGTCCAGTGATGATAGGTTTGGACTTCTTTCTTTATATTCGGTGGAGTTTTTTGTAGTTTAGTTGTTATGGGTTTTTTAACTTGAACTTTTTATTTTTGAATTGTCTCAACAGTTCGGATGACTGGTCGGATGATTCTTCTGATGAGTCGAGTTCAGAGTCTGATACTTCGTCGTCGGAGAGTGAAAGTGAGAGTGAAGAAGAGGATGAAGATGTGGATATGGAAATTAAAGGAGGAAAACAAATCAAGGATTTGACAATCGACAGTGACGATGAAGTCGGTGGTGAAACTTTGAAAACTAAAAACGAAGTCGCCGTAAGTTGCTTCATCAGTTTACTTTTATTGAGTATACATGTATTGACGGAAAATTTCAAATGATGTTTTACAGAAACTTCCACCGGTTGAGCCCCTCGATATCACAATTACCCCTGACATGACGCTTTCGAAAATCGGTACCATTTTTGCGTTTGTTGAAGATTTGGTCGTGATTCAAGCCGACAAGAAACCAGATATCGGAGATTACCAAGCTCTAGATGAAACTTCTGTTTTGGTATTTGAAGATCGAAGTATCCTCGGTGCAGTATTTGAAACGTTTGGACCGGTGAGTCAACCGCTGTATAGTGTTCGATTCAATTCTGGGGAAGAAGTGAAGGAAAAGTTGGGGACAAATGCAGAGAAAGGAAAGGCTGTGTTTTTTGTGGAGAATTTGAGTAAATTTGTGTACACTGCTTCATTGAAGGCATTGAAAGGAAGTGATGCGAGCAATCAGTATGATGAGGAAGTCGGCGAAGAGGTATTATTTCGGTGGCTTTTTTTCCTACTTATCAATTTTTATATTGACAGTATAATCTATCTATAGGAAATGGAATTTTCAGATGATGAAGCAGAGGCTAGGCATCGGCGTGCCTTGAAGGCTAAAAAGAAGGGGTATGTGATTTTAAAGTAGTGGAGGATATTGAGGGTAAAATGAGGGTAAAGAATAAGGATTGACCTAGATTTATTTATACAGGTCTCAAAGCAAATCACAAAATAGCAACAATCGAGGAGGGCCTCCTTCAAAGAGGCAGGCCGTAGAAGAGCCGTCATTGGATGCCATGGATTTGTATACTCCTTTACAACGGCCCTCTGCGGGACAAGGTGCAACGTCGACGACGCCTGCAGCCGTTTTAATGCGTCCTCAACAGTCGTCATCGGATCCGAGATCAAGCACGACGAATTTACCTAGACGCGGAGGCAAGAGACCGCAATCGAATCGCAATCAGCATTACAATCGCAATCAGAATCAATCTCAGGGCCACCAACACTATCCGAATCAGTTGAATCAGTTTAATCCGATGGCAAATCCGGGGCAGATGATGCATGGGATGCCGCAAGGACAGATGTATGCTTCGATTCCTGGTATTCAATTGATGGGCCACGGTCGTTCCGGGTACGGTCGACCGGTGCAGGGGTACCAGCCCGAGCAGATGCAAAATCAGTATGCGGGCCACCCTCCGACACAGTTTATTCAACATCAACACTTGTCTCAGCCGTATCCGCAAGTGCAGCACAACCCGTATCCCAATCAACAGCAGTATTCTCAACAGCAGTATTCTCAACAGCATTATTCTCAACCACAGTACTCGCAGCAGCAGCAGCAAGGAGGTTCAGCGTTGAAGACTGTGCCGACGGGACCGCAGGGGTACGCCAACATCAACATGAGTTATTTGCCACCACCACCGCAGCAGCAGCAGCAGGTTGCAGGGTCGAGGCCGGCGGCAATGTATGCACCACCAGTAGGGATGGGTGGAATGTATGGGATGATGAGCGGGCAGGAGTATGCGCAAACGCAGCAGCTGTTGTCTCTCGTGAGGCAGCTGAACGGCGGACAGAGTGGACAGAGAGAGGGAATGGAGATGGAGCGAGAAGAGTAACTTATGACGGGAAAATGACGGGAATAAACAATATCACGGGAGACAGCCAATCGGCGCGCGTGCCTTGGGATCAATGGAAAGTATAAAGTAGCCATTCCCTCAGTCTGGCATCATCGCATCACATCATCATATTACAAGTGATTACACAATACAGTCTACATCCTAGAGTACTGATGGCAGACACCGAGACTGACACAGACAAGCACACTGGCACAGACACACATTGCAAGCAGACAGCAGACTCACTCCCTTCCAGTCCCCTCCCTGCCACTTCATCAACAGCCCACTCCCACTCCCACTCTCACTCCCACTCTGACCATGTCCTCGTCCTAGCCATCGCAGACCCCCCGCTCTCCGTCTACCTCACTCCGCCATCCCCCACAAAGAACTCTTCACTCCCTGCTCCCTCTACTCCCTCCTCATCCTCTACCAAGAACCCTCACCCGCCGAGAAAACAATCCATGTCCTCCACTGTCAGATCGGGCTTCTCGGAATTCCGCTCGAAAATGGCCTCCTTTGCCCCCTCTCAGCCTATCCCGGACTATCCCTCAACTCTCACTATCAACAATGAGGAACCGATACCCACGGTAGACCACTACGAAAGCCCCGGCGAGAAAACAAACTCCTTTTTCTCTTCCTTCTCCTCCCCCGCAGCCTCTGACTCGATCCCTGATCCCACTACCATCAACAACGAAAATAATCACACCAATGCCAATGCTAATACCAATACCAGCACCCAGTCGAGTACACAGTCGAATACTCACTCTAGAACCAGTTCCTTTTTCTCAAACCCATTCAACTCTAGCTCATCAAAGGAAAAGGAAACATCCAGTTCAAGTAGCAAGACTGGCTCCTTCTTTTCAAACCCCTTTGGAAACTCGTCGAATGACAAAGAAAACGACAATGCCAATCAGTCGTCAAATAAAACCAGCTCATTCTTTTCCAACCCGTTTACAAACTCTTCAAACGAGTCAAAAGAAAATGAAAAAGAGTCTACAGCAAAGAGTAAGAATAGCTCATTCTTTGGCAACCCATTCTCAAGTTCGAATGCCGGGAATACTGATTCCACCGAAAAGTCAAAATCCAAACAAAATGTCGATGCAGTCGACACTTTGGATAAATCGTCGCCCGCAGAATCTAAAACCTCAGCTTCAGAATCATCCTCAAAGACGAGTTCATTCTTCACCAATCCTTTTGTGTCCAACTCTAACGAGAATAAGGAAAAAGTAAACACAAAGTCAAACTCGGTCTTTTCGAATCCGTTTTCTTCAAGCGACTCCAAAGTTCAAAGGAAACATGATACGACCCCAGTTGCCTCATCAGAACCAAAAGAAACGAAATCTAGTTCCTTTTTTGCAAAAGCATTCAGCTCGAATGCAAAATCAATGCCAACTATCAGTGTTGATCCGCCAAAGATTCCCGATAACGAGTTAGAGTTGTTGAATGCCGACCCCGATAGTCTATTACCCAGTGAGCGAAAGGAAAGGGAAAGACTGTTACAGGTGTACGGTAAAAACTGGAATGAACAGAAAGGCTCTTCTAATAAAACTGCACATAACATCAGCTCATCGGAGCCGACACTTTTCCAAACACTGTCTCACGATTCACCGAAGAAAATCACTATCAACGGCGATAAATCTTCAGCTTCCAAAACGTCCTCATTCTTTTCTCGTTTCGTACTTTCGAAAAGTTCATCTTCCGAATCAATCGATGGCGCCGGCAAAAATCCAGCTTTTGTGTCTGAACGCCCTTCCTCTACTCCACCTGTCCATCAACCTTTGGCTGCCACACCATCTACAGAAATTCCGGATTCCACAGTGACTTCAACCAGCTCCTTCTCCTCCTCACAATCAGACGGACCCCTCACAATCAACACCCGTCACACACTCCCCCGCGCAGGGGTAAAAGTAGCCCTCACCAGTCCAACCACCGAGGGTCCAAAGACAATCACCAAACCATACGGAACTGGATCACTGGATGACTACACTGTCTTGAAAACACTTGGTGTTGGCAGTTTTTCTAAAGTCAGACTGGCTAGACGCACAAGAGACGGTACATTGGTGGCTTTGAAAATGATCAGTAAAAAGGGCATGATTGCACATGCCAAATTTAGAGAATGTCTAGAGAATGAAATTGATCTGTTAAATGTAAGTCGGCTATTAGATTTCTATACTTTTACGGAAATAGAAGTTTCTTTTAAAACATGTTAACTTATTGTTTCACTGCATCCTACTAGACTCTTGATCATCCGAATATCGTCAAGTTACACGAAGTGATTGATACGCCAACTCATGTATGTCTGGTTTTGGACTACCATGAAGGCGGAGAATTGTTTGATTACATTGCTTATCATCACAAGGAAATCACTGAAGATATGGCTAAAGATATGGTTCGTCAACTGGTTGATGGTACGTTCTTTTTCAGATTTAGCCGAATAGAGTCTTGCGTCGCTCACCTTTTTTTCCTTTAAACTAGTTCTCGACTACCTGCATCGTAGCAATGTTTGTCACCGTGACCTTAAACTTGAAAATATCTTGTTAGCTCGGCGTACACCGCCGTTTAAACTTATTGTCACTGATTTCGGTCTAGCGCGTCGTCTTGTTCCTACCGACCCGATTCAATCTGCAGCATCAGCTACTAAATCGTCACATTTACCGCCACTTTTAACAGATCTTTTGACTACAAGAGTAGGTTCAGAAGAATATTCGTCGCCAGAGATCATCACGGGGAAACCCTACGATGGCAAGATTGCGGATTTCTGGAGTTTGGGCGTTGTCGTTTATGCGCTTATAGTGGGATGGCTGCCATTCTGCGTCGAAGAACGTGATGTCGTGGTTGAAGAAAAAGTAGTTGTAGATGTCAACGCATCCGACGCAAACGGTACTCTGACACAATCAGGTAACGGAACCCACACGCAACACAACAGCCCTCATACACCGCGCAAAGAAAGCGTCAAACTCCTCCGTCAACTTCAAGATATCTACAGATCCAACGGTTCTTCTCATCCTTCCTCTCATCCTTCCTCTCAATCTTCCCCTGTCACGCCCTCATCCCTCCCGCCTTCACCCTTCCCTTCAAGCGCGACATCCTCGTTCGCATCCCCATCCCAAACGACCCCCGCGGATCCCACAACCGCTTCCGTCACAACTACAACGACAACCACCGTCCGAAGAACATACAGTACCAAACGAGCCGGTCGAAAAGCACTATGGCATCGAATATCCCGCAGTGAATTCCATTTCCCCGATGAAGTCGTTACGTTTGTGAAAGGTGAAAATGGTGAATTAAAGTTAGAACAATCCCACGGTTCCACCCACCCACATAATTCTAGTTCGACTACCGATGATGCAAGTGTAAAGGAAAAAGAAATAAGGGGGAAATATAAATTGTTGACTCCGGATTCTAAAGAAGTGATTAGAGGATTGTTATCTAGGAAAGCGAGTGAACGATGGGGTGTCAAGGAAATAAGAGAATGTAAATGGTTGAATAGTTGATTGACTGAACGGATTTATTGGATGAAAATTCTGGTTGAAAAAATCTAAAAAGAAAAAGTAACTCTAGTACCCAACGAATGAAAAAAACCAATCGCGCTATCGTACCATTCAAAAAATAATCATAATATTTTATTACTTATAATACTATTCTTGTCCGGAAAGAAAAAAACACAATGATGATGTGATAACATGTTATATTATACTATTACAATACATATATTTAAACGATCCGACTAATTCGTCGTTACTCCATGGAACTTAGAGTTTTACTCTTTTATTTGAATTTTCGTAACAATTTGAAGTGTGATTTTTGGTGCTATGATGAATGGTTTATTTGGGGTGAGTAGTGGACCTTTGAATTTATGATTTCGTTTTACAGTGCACAATTTGGATTTTTACAATTTACAAGAGAATCACGAATTGAGGTTTCGTCACCATCCAACTAAACTACTATACAATTGTAAATACACGATTCTACAATTGTATAATTATGTATACACAATTCACGTAGACATCACTTTCCCACATTCTAAATTTCGCATAATGTATAATAGCGAATACTCTACAACCATTTTATATTTTGTAATGGTTGCTAATTTGATTCATCGTCATCGCTACTCAACATTTTACGTCTCTTCATTCTACTTTCCTCTTTTTTAGCTCTTAAAGCTTGGATTCCTTTTCCAAGGGAATAACTAGTTCCATGTGACGATGTATTGAGGTTTTGAGACCCTGAATTTGGGATTTGAGAATCATGGGGTGGCTGTTGTGGAGTTTGGTGTTGTTTTTGTTTTTGTCTATCTTTTTGAGGTTGTGGTTGGGTGATGTTGGAAGAGTGGGAGCTTGATACGGTGGATTGGTCTAGCCCTATTCCTTCGTGATCGACGTTAAGTATTTCGTCGTCGTCGTTGTCAGAGGAAGAAGAAGATTCAAGAGATCGAAGTTGTCGTCGTGCAAGTTTTGGTTGTAGTTTGGTGAAATTGAGTTTTGATTGTTTCTGTGATGAAGAAGAGGAAGTAAGTGGTATAGGTTGTTGTTGTCGTTGTCGGTGTCGTTGAGAGGAGTGTTGAGAATGTAGGGAGGGTACTTGAGATGGAGGTTGAGGCTTTATTATGGTACCCATAAAAACCCAAAAGAAAGGTGAGTGATTGAAAGGGGAAAAAAAGTCGACAAGGAAAAGTAAAAAAAGGTTGTACCGATTCAGTTTTCACTTTTACTTTGTTATTCACTATCATGGCCAACTGGTTCCTATCTTTTACAGTCTTCAGTTTAACATCTTTTCTACTGATAAATTCATCATCGTCGTAATCGTCGATTCGTTTCTCCGGTGATTGGTTATACGTGTCCACGTCCAATTCGGGTTGTGAATGATCTTGTCGGGAACGTGTGCGGTCAGGACTTTCCTTTTTGAGTTTAGATTTGAGTTTAGTCCGGGGTACTTCGTCGTCGCTGTCGATGGTATTGGTGTCGTTAAAGTGGCTGGCAGGAACGACTTCGATGATCCTTGGTAATTTCTTTGACGGACTCTAAGGAAATGAAGCACCGGTTGAAATGTTAGCAGCAAAATTTAGCAAAATTTAAGAGAAACGCAAAGGAAATTCTCCAACCAACCTTTTTAAATCGTCGAAAATCTTTGACTACCTTCCCGTCACGCAAATGCAAAGTCTGCTGAAAATAATTCGCGTATCCCGCCATGCCTTGTGGTCGGTTGGTGGCGACTGACGTCTCTTCTACGTGGTTTTCTACATTCTTTCCAGGCCGACGGTTTACAACCAAATCAGCGAACTCAACTTGACAGACGCCCTTCAATTCTTCAGGTTTTATATTCAAAATCTCCTCGTACTCCTCCTGTTCTACTAAACTGTTAATCTCGTTTTCCTTTTGTTTCTGGATTTTCAATTGTTCCATTTTTGATAATTTCTTCTCCGCTTTTGGCTTGAGTTCGGGTATAATTGTTCCAGACGGTAATGGTATCGAGATAGAAGGTTTCAGAGGTGTCGATTCCGAAGAAGAAGGAGGAACCGTAACTGACTGTCCTGGAGGGCGGAATACTTTTACTTCGGACGACGATTCGATGGAAGCTTGTTCAGAGATATTAGGGTTATCAAGGGAATCCAAAAGAGTTTCTACGACATTAAAAGTCTTTTGCCGCTTCGGTGTATGGAGCTTGGCAACTTGAGGGCTGCCAATGTCCATGTCGACGTCAGCGCTTTCGGAGGCGTTTATTCGCGTAGAGCCAGTTGTCGACAGGCCAAGATGATCTTTCAATGAGAATGCTTGACTTTCTGATTTATTCACTCTTTGGGTTTGTGAATTAAATTTCGATATCTGTGACTGAAGAAGAATCACATCGCGTGATTAAATTCGAAGGTCGGATGAGTTAAAAGAACGTAGGCACTTGATATAAGCTATGCAAGTCATACCTGACTTGATTGGTCAAATGCCGAAATTTGAGCTTTAGTTGTTTTTTGGGTGTCCCGAATAGCATACTCAGGAAGAGGCGCACTTTCCAATAAGTCATCCAAGAATCCTACAACATCTCGCTATAGGGAAGCAACTATCAGTTTCAAGTGAAATCAACGAGACGAAGAAAAAATTGTTTCCACACCGTTTGAGATTTCACAGAAATGATCGATCCTGTTCTCATCGGACGTTTCGGCTCTTTCAAACCTGAAAATCGAGGAGCTGCTTTCACCTCCCTAGTTACCGCCAAAGCATCATTGCTATTTCTCTGTGCCGGATTATCAACCTCCATATCAGATTCAGGCTGGGTACCAGGCACAACCGGGGTGGCAGGGACCAAAATATTTGATATGTCAGATTTTGGCTCTGTTGAAATTTGTTTGATATGTTGAGGTTCCGCTCTAATTTCACGGCCGGCTAATGGCGGTTTGACCTTTGTCTTATCAGCATACAAAATGGCTTGGATGATATCATCGGTATTTGCAACCCCAATGTCGTTTTTCTTTTCCTCGTCAAGTATGTCGGCTAATTTTTTCATCAAAAAATCATCCGCTGTTTCTGGCGGATCCTTATACATAGGTTTCACCATGATGTATTCATGGTTAGGAGGGAGTTTATTGCCGAAGCGGTGCGACGCGATCTGATGCAGAAGATGACTTCTTGTCGACTCTTCGGCAAAGCTTTGAACACTTTCATATTGCTTTATCGGAGGAAATATCTCAACGGCCCCGCTGGAAGCGCCAACAACATTTCTGAGATTAAGTACCTACAAATAAAATCTGGCATTAATTGCATGTCCGTTGCTACACATACCGGTTGGTCAAAAAGAGATATTCACGCTTTGCTCATTTGGATCAAAAACAAGGAAATGGTACGATAGAAATAAAGTTTTCCTGGCAGGATTCGGCATCAGATCTACATCGTGATGTGATTCATCAGTGAACGACGCAAAGCTATATCGAGAATGATTAGGTCATGACAGCCTCGCACCCAAAGTTACAATCGGTGAACTTACTCTTCCTCCCTCGGAATAAATTTATCCCGCAGAATTTTCATAGCATCTACTTCAGGTTCATAATCTTCTGCCGCTCCGAACTTGACATACTTCAACTCAGAACCATTTTCTTTGCTTAGATTACCTGCGAGAGAGATCACCCAAGCAGGTTTAACCATGTATCCGCCATCCGACAGACAATTCAATGTTGCTTTTTTCACATCAAATGAAGTTTGTATGAGATGAGTTGTTACGCCAATATCCCATGATTTTGCCACCGTAATGTTCAGTTCGTTGAGCAACTGGGTAATCTGTTGAATCTCCATGTAATGGAGGGTCCCAACGACGACGTGAATCGGATAATAAATTAATCTGTCATTGGAGCGATTAAATAGAATGTCATTGTGGAAAGCCAAAAGTTAAACTAGGGTATGAATAATTACTCAAATGCTTGCCCGCGAGCAAACTGGATAGTATGTCTATAGTCCTTTGCTACGAAGCTAACCCCCGGGTCTAACTTGACTGAATCAACTGTTGTCCCTAACGAGCTCTTTTTGTCTGTTATTGTAACGTCACATATTGTATATTTAGTATCAGCCGGTATCTAATTCAGAGGCATCTGTCAATTTCGGTTTATGACGTCGTTATGGTCAGTAAAGGTAAGAAAAACCACCTGCCCATTTCCCAACCCTGATCGCCAATCTTCAAGGCTTCTTATTCCACCAACGGCGATTTCAAAATGCGTTCTGCTAACAGACTTTTCGTCGACCGGAATGTCACATTTTACACGGCCTACGACGAGGTGAGAATTCGGCTTTAACGGAACAACAATCGCTATAATGATGGAGGTATAAATTCAGAAAAAAATACAATCAGTAACAGCAGATAGGATCAGCGATTAGCCCAGACATCGAAGCTTGCTAGCCCATCATATATGACGATCACCTCATCCGTATCCACACTTCTTTCCACAATAATGAAGTCATCCGCAAAAAACCTTATCATGACAAGAACACTGAAGAAACTGTCGAAACAATGTACAACTCGTCGGCTATTCTAGCCAAAGAGATATGGTAAACTTAGACTAATGCGTACATCTCGCTTGGCCGGATTTTCCTACTAGAAACCACATTCATAAGAGAGCAATCTCAAGGTAGGGTTCTGAACTTGTAGATACGTTTCGATCGTAAATCACTTTTTGCGCCACGACAAGGATAAATTGATGATCGGATCAATTACTAAAGGAAGTGTAGCTGAGACGGACACAGTTTCAATTGATGGAGGTCTCGATAGATCAAGTGATTTAGCTATACTCTCGAACGTCGAAAGGGAAGGCTCGTTAGCTTGGTGGGCCGCCAAACATCACGCTTTACGGCCGACGCGCCTTCTTAATTATCATGAATTCAAACATTGAATAACAATAATATTAATTCTGTTGCACTAAAACTGCTTTGCGATGAAATAGTGAAATCAAATCACATGAAAATAATTCAATAAATCTTAGTTTTGGGCATCGTCAATGCATTTGAGTTGTATATCAAAGCGCTTTGGTTCCCTACATTATACAGGGAAAGAAATTCCAGCAAGACTGACTTTTGAGACCTGTTATTGCAACAGGGATATCTGACACTTGCTACAAGTCCTTTAACGATCGGCCATAACCTATTTCATAAAGACGAAAGAGATAGAAAGATACAAATGGTAGGCCTTTATCAGAAAAGTGGTATTGATGCGCTGAACAGTTTGTCAAATTATTCGATTAAGGATGCAGAGAGAAAACACTTTCAAAGATTTTTGAAGGCACTGCCCGCTGAACGCCTTTTAATCAATTACATATACAAAATTTACATTTCCGCCTCTGCTGAATAGAATCGTAGGGATTTTTAGTTCTTACAGCTCGACTATGACAGGCTTATATTCATCTTCTTCTTCGTCTTCTTCGTCAAGTGCGACATTTCCCGCACTCACTTTGGGGTGCGCCTTGCTCAAAGGAATATCCCAATTGAATCTCTGGGAAAGAAATTTTCGAAAATCCAAAGACCTAAGTTCTAATCTTTGCTGAATTTGGGTAGAAGACAAATCGGTAGGGGAGAGAAGATGAAGAGTCGATATCGCTTTATAGTATTTCTATTGTTCCAACGGTGAGTATTTTCAGATGATTTTACGGTTGATTCAAATACAATTTAGTGAAGCGCAATTATGTGACTGCAACAAATGGAAAGATGCGAAACTTACCTCCAACATAACAGTTAAAAAATTGTTGGCCGATATCACATCATGGAAGAAATCGGTCGGGCATTCGCTCAATTGCGTTTCCAGTACATCTAAGTTTGATAGATCGGAGAGAAGGGTGTCAGAATTCTGAAAAAAGATTGCGAGCAGAGGTCGAACGCACCGAAAAATTCAACAAACAAATCTGGATGTTGTAGCAACGCTTCCTTACAAGAGCAAAGGAGTTGAATGATAACTTTCCACTGTTCGAAGCCTTCAAAATTTTGGGCAGCAAGAAGACAAACGAATGACAGTTGAAGTTCACCTAGAAGATTTCGATAATCCACCGACGGGTCCTCTGTCGCAAGTAAAAATGTTAGAATTAACACAAAGGAATGGAGAAGGTAGGTTGGAAAAACCTGAAATGTACTCATTCTCCAGTAAAAACTTTAGCAGCCAACTTTTATCTTGGCTATACTTAGTCACTTCTTCTCCAACTGCCCCTTTCCTGAAGCTTCTCTTCAAATCTATTCTCGTAAACTGTATTTCCTCTTGCTGTTTGATTTCTTTCATTTTTTGGACTTTCGTTTGTTCCATCTCATTTTTTGCACTGTGAAAGCGAGCGTCATCTCGGTTGTTCATCGTACGCAACCCTGTTTCTGTTAACGTGGACTCGGACATCGACGTCAATTTACCATCAAACGGTAGAACTTTCTCAATTATGAATGGAGTAATATAAGACGTCAAATTTTGCCATTTCTGATATTGACTTGGTGGTTGGAGGGGATATGGGCCGAGATTGGAATCGAACTCCCGAATATCTGTTAGAACAGAGCAAAAGAAAGAACGTCAATGAGGCGCCCACAAGGTTTTGCAGAGATGATGCTAAGCTTACGGAGTTTAATCCTTTCAACTTGGTCCTTATCCATTTCAGAGTCCTCCTTCAGATCTTCATTATCAGGGTCCCAGTCCTTCACTAAAATCTATTTCGGAAAAACATGATGAATTTAAGATAACGGAATCGTCAGGCTGTCACTACTCACCTCCGCCTTGTCGAAAAATTTAAAATACCCTGTCTTGATTCCATGACTCGGACCGTGCTTTCCTATTGAACTTAAGAGAAGTGTTAATCAGTGTAAATAATTGATTCATACATTCAAGAACCAGTCATACTTATAACCGAAATAGTGCAGGCCCTTCGGAATAAACTTGATCCCTTTGAACTTCGGCCCAGTTGTCCATGAATTCAGATCAATGCTAAATTCAATATTTTCAGGCACTTTGAGAATCAAAAGAATAGCGTTTTCGTGGAATAGAGACAGAGCGGTCTCCGGATCCATGGTCATAGAATTGACCAACATGGTACGGCTGCTTGATAGTGAGTGTACCAGATTTTTGTTTATCTGATTTCCTTTGTTATCCGCGCGTCCTAGGGATGACATCATACTTCGACTTGGCAGACGAATATTCTGATTCAAGTATGATTTATCATTCCATTGTAACTATAGAGCCCATCATCCATTACGTGAGTTCGAAGGGACAAATTCACGGAACTTTTGAGGATTCCCAATGACTTGCCCAGGAATTCAGACTGCGCATAAATAGTTCTTTAATAGATGTTTCTCAAATGAATTAGTTATCGGCTTAGTGCTTTTCGCTATCTTCACTTGTACTGCCGGTGGCTCCGTAGGTGGTGATGCGTGGGGCGAAGCAGATGCAAGTCACGCCGTCATCGTGAAAACAGAGCAGCGGGCGGATTAAATGTCGGTTGTCAATAGGTTTTCCCCATTCATACACTTTGTGAGGTAAAAGAGTCACCAACTTAAAGTTTTGTCATCGCATTATGGAAATTGAAAAATTATTCGGAGTCAAAGACAAAATTGTTTTGGTCACTGGCGGTTCCAGAGGGTAACTTCCTTCAGCATTAAACCAATACTTACGACCAACTTAACTAATTGACGCTCTCGTCACTATTTGTTTCGAAATGTAACACACAATTGCCGTAGTATTGGGTTAATGATAGCGACGGTAATGAGGTGTTTGTTGACAACTCTTTACATTATTGCCGTTGACGGTTGACAATTTCTAGGGCTTTGTCAAAAATGGGGCGAAAGTGTATATATCATCACGTACTGCAAAAGTATGTGACGCAGTTGCCGACAAACTCAATTCAGTTGGTGCGTACTAGTACTTCCTCTGGCAGTCACTTACTTCGGAACCGTAACGCTCACGACGCTATCGTATGTTGTAGGGCCTGGTTCATGTATTTCAGTACCTGCTGATTTGCAGGATCTAGAGGAATGCAAAAGGCTCGCTCTGGAAATTTCAAAACGGGAGAAAAGTTTGTCATTACTTAGTCTTCGCCGAGGCAAATTGTAAGGTATTAATTCATCACCTTTGGCAGAGTTGGACGTGTTGATCAACAACGCCGGTGCAAAGTGGGTATTAATTGTTGCGTCATCTCTTAACACATCCGCCTGAGATTTAATCATACTCTGCTCTTAGTTGGGGTGAAACATTTGACAAGTACCCTGATGCCGCTTTCCAGAAGGTCATGAATCTTAATGTAAATCGAGTGTTTACGCTCACCCAGGCGTACGTCTACTCCTCTTGCTTGTATTCAAATCTCCAGTTTGGTAGTTACTAATACGTATATCGATTTACAGTTGCATGCCTCTCCTCGAGAAGTCTGGTCGCAAAGAAGATCCCGCGAGAGTTATAAATATTGGTAGCGTAGATGGTATATGTTTTCCAAGTTTTGCAACTTCATGGAATAGACAATAATTACATCAAATTGTGTCTTAAAGGTGTTCGTATCCCATTTCTCGAAACATATGCGTATTCAGCATCCAAAGCCGCGTTACACCATTTGACGAAAGTGATGGCTTTTCAATTGGCGCAAAGGAACGTTACTGTTAATTGCGTTGCTCCAGGTGATCATTCGTTTCCTATGTTTCTTTTACTTTCGTTTATTGATATGTTCCATCTGATTTGTACATAGGCCCTTTTGAATCCAAGATGATGAAGGCAACATTGGATCAATTTCAAGATTCTATTGTCGCGGGAATTCCACTTGGTAGGATCGGGAAACCCGAGGATATGGCAGGCGTTTGCCTCTATCTTTCCTCAACCGCCGGATCGTATGTGTCCGGTGCCATCATCCCGGTTGACGGAGGTGCGCTCGTTAGAGCGATGATGTAGCAAGTTCTTCTAAATTGTATCTTGACCTGAAGAGTAGAACAAGGAGATTGTTGATCCATAAGGGATTGTCGTGTATTATGTCAATAATCATATTCATCTTATTTTATTAAATGCTTAAGTCAGTTGCAACCTCAGATTAATGTCACATAGTACTAAAGTTCGGGACTGGTGGGATCATCCGAGACCATGCACGTGATCGTCACCCCAGGTTACGGCAATCTTTAGAAAAATCGTTGTTTATTATTGCAAAGACAACACCCGAAAATCGGCTTTGCTAACCATCATCAACCCAAGTCGATAAGGAAATCTACTCACACTCTAATATGTCTCGATTTTTCCGCGGTGGTTCAGATTCAGAGTCTGAAGATTCAACCACGTCTTATTCTTCAGAAGAAGAAGAAACAATTCAACCTACAACAGCATCCGCTAAAGCCCCTTCCCGATTTGCTTCAGCTGGTGCGGGCAAAACTAGAAAAGGGTATCAAGATTCCGATGAAGATAGTGACGAAGATGTAAAAAGAGTCGTCAAAAGCGCCAAGGATAAAAGATTCGAGGAGATGAGAAGTGCTGTGAAAAGTGTGGAAAACGCCGTAAAGATTAATGATTGGACTGCAATTCAGAATGGTGAGTTTTGAGTTTTTTACATCTTTTGTCAATGATTGCATATCTTTGAATATGTTTATACAAGTGGTGGAGTTGCTTTGGCCTTCCTCGTCGTTAACATATCGTGATTTCACTCTACATTTAGAATTCGAGAAGCTCAACAAATCATTAGCAAAGATTACGTCTCAAGGCATGCCAATTCCCAACTTCTATATACGTACACTCATCACTTTGGAAGATGCCATCAAATCGAAGACGCCAGCAGAAGTAAAAAAATCCATGTCTGCTCTCAACTCAAAAGCTTTCAACGCCATGAAACAGAAATTAAAAAAGCATAACAAAAGTTATGAAGGTCAAATGGAAAAAATGCGTGCGAATCCATCTCTTGGTAGCGATCTGGAACAAGAAGAAGAGCAGTCAGAATCCGAATCCGAAGAAGAATCAAAGGAAAACGTGAAGCCAGCGGCTTCTAAATTCCTTAAAAGTACAAAGAAAGCAAAGCCTTCTGGATCAAAATGGTTTGCCAAGTCAGCAGGCGACGAATCTTCTGAGTCCGAAGAAAGTTCGGAAGAAGAAGAGAGCGAAGAAGAATCGGAGGAGGAATCGGAGGAGGAGAATATGGCTGCTAAAGCTCCAGCTAAAAAGCCTGCTCCCGCCGGAATTAACAAATGGTTAAAAAAGACTGGCGCTGATGCCGAGAGCACTGAAAGTGAATCTGAAAGTGAAGAAGACGAAAGTGAGATGGAGAGTGGGTCGGATGAAGAGGTAAGTTCACATTCACACACTCTTACTTCAAATAAACAAAAACTGATCGAACACCTCCTTACATCAGCCGGCTAATCGCCGTTCAATGTGGGTTAAAAAAGACGCTAAACAGAGTGCTGAAAAAGCTGGTAAGAAATCCAAGCCTACCAAACCCACCAAACCGACCGCGGTTACCGTCGAAGAAGGTAGCGAAGACGATGATTTCACAGTTGTCGGCAAAGGTGGCAAAGCTGCCATTAGCGAAAAAGAGAAAGCTGCTGCTGCCGTGTCAGCTATTCTTGCTGACGTCAGTCCTGAAACGCTATTAAAAAAATTAAGAGAAGTTGTAGAAGCCCGTGGTAAAAAGGTTTGTTGTGTCAGCTGATGGTTATAGCGCCGTTTGTTAGTTAATCAACACTATGATAGGGTACCGACCGGGATCAACAAATTAAATTACTTCAAAGTCTTTACTCCGTTGCTGCCTCGCCCTTTCAAAGAATTAAAGTACTGCTTGCTCTCATTTCGGCTCATTTCGACTATGCCCCGTCTATGTCAACTTTCCTTCCTCTCACACATTGGAAAGCAGCAGCTGAAGTTATCGGAACATTGCTGGATACATTAGATCAAAATCAAGACATTGTTGTTCGAGAAGACTTCGAAGATGATGAATTATTGGAGGAAGCGGAATCCAAGGTACGTACAGATTTCTTAGTGGTGTCGCCTCGTAACTGTGCTAAGTATTTCATTTTACCAGGGCCCAAGAGAGGATGCAACCCATATCCGTGGCTCCATTTTGTCGTTCATCGATCGCCTCGACGACGAATTCACAAAATCACTACAGAATATCGACCCTCACACCACTGAATATATCGATCGATTG
The DNA here is from genome assembly GCA_025602915.1 of Paraphysoderma sedebokerense. Classification (NCBI taxonomy): domain Eukaryota; kingdom Fungi; phylum Blastocladiomycota; class Physodermatomycetes; order Physodermatales; family Physodermataceae; genus Paraphysoderma; species Paraphysoderma sedebokerense. Next base: position 86,238 of record JAHLJZ010000086.1, read on the forward strand.
AGAGACGAAACATTGTTGTATGGCATGATTGTGCGATGCCAAGCATACTTCACCCGAGTAAAATCTGAAGAGAGTTTAGCCAGAGTTGTCTTAAGACGAGTTGAACATGTTTACTATAAGGTGAGATTGCGAAGTAGAAATTGACACCTGCCTGTATTTGCAATTACTCATGAAAATTCTTTTTGACATGTAGCCGGATAACGTTCAAAAGAAAATCGAATCTAATGTTGCGAGTCAATTCAAAAACTTGGTTTCATTCCTCGAGGAAGATTCATCGGCTCTCATGCACAAATTGTGTGTCCACCTATATCATCACTCCTCCGATCGACTCCGAGCCCGTGCCATCCTCTGTCACGTTTTTCATCATGCTCTTCACGGCCGCTTTTACAAGGCCCGCGATATGGTTCTGATGTCACATATTCAAGAATCCATTACTCAAGCCGACATCCCCACGCAGATTTTGTACAATCGTGCCATGGTTCAGATTGGTCTCTGCGCCTTCCGTGTTGGTCTCGTCAAAGAATGTCATTCGACGTTACAGGAAATAGTACAATCTAATCATTCGAAAGAGCTCTTGGCACAAGGTTTCCAAGCTCAACGAATGTCGTACCTTACGCCAGAGCAAGAAAAACTTGAAAGATCCCGCCAGCTTCCCTTCCATATGCACATAAATCTTGAACTGCTAGAATCCGCATACCTTGTATCTTCTATGCTGATTGAAGTCCCGCATATAGCCGCAAACCCTCACGACGCTGGACGAAAGAAAATTATGAGTAAAGTATTTAGAAGAATGTTGGATTATAATGAACGATCCGTTTTCAACGGACCACCAGAAAACACAAGGGATCATATCATGGCTGCTGCTAAACATATGTTTGCTGGTGAATGGGAACAGTGTGTTAGCTACATTATGGCTATTAAGATTTGGGATTTAATGACAGATGTGAAGCAAGTCAAAGAGATCCTGACAAAGTTTGTTATCTTTGATGTGACTGACGTATTGCGAAATTACGTGCTGACAACTTTTCTTTCCTTGGCGATACAGGAAAATTAAGGAGCAATGCCTTCGATCTTACATTCTGCTTTCAAGTCCTTTCTACACTCATATATCTCTTTCCCATCTGTCTGCGAATTTCTCGGTCGAACCGTCGTCGGTTCATGCGGTTATTTCATCGATGATTATCAACGAAGAGATCAATGCATCTCTGGATGGTCCAAAAAGTCTTTTGATTATCCATAATAATAATGACCCATTGAATAGGGTGCAATGGTTGGCTGGAGTATTTGCAGAAAAAACAGCGGCGTTTATAGAACTGAACGAAAGAACTTTGGATTCGAAAGTGAGTTACGAAGGGCAGAGTGGCCAGCAGGGACAAGGCAAAGGATATGGTGGGTATGGTAAGGATGGCAAGAAGTCGTACTACCAGGTAAGTAATCACTTTATTTCCGCTCTGTAGCTATGTTCTGGCCTTTTAGTGACCTTTCGTTTTCTCTTCTTTGACTCATGTAGCGCAATCAACCTCAAGGACAATCTAAAGGATCTCAATACAATCGTAATCGTCGAGAATCTGGCAATCGTCGACAATAAATACTCGGCTATAATATAACCCTCTCGTTGGGTTTTTAGCGAAAAGTCTGTCGGGATTGCAAAACCAGGGACTTTCACGTCGTTTATGTTTTTAATATTTTGGATCCAAATATATCGTTGTATTCCCCTTTGTTGTACTTGCTCTGTAATATCATCTTGCAAAAGTATACATTGGCCCATCCACGTCCACTGCTGCCATGGAATCCATTCTGAAAATCGTGTCTGCACTCTCTGTCGAATTCAGAGAATCGTTGGTGTCCATTGTGGTCGCATCCTTAATCACTTTTAAAGCAGTTGTAAATTCATTCTGCTTGAAATTCACTTTTTTTGACTCCCAGTCTGATTTTCGTCACTGTCCCGAGTGTTCGATCGACTTTTCGAACGTCTGGAGGAGTTTTTCTAGTTTCAGCCACAGGCTGATAAATCCTCGCTCCTTCTACTACGCTCCTCAAAAACCTCTTTGAAGAAAAGAAGCCCGTTCGAGTGATAAAAAAAATCTCCATCAACGGAGTATTGCCATTTTATAAATCCATATTTGCACTGCCGATATGTCTCGATTGCTCCGCTCATCGACTATGTCGAGCCTCCTCGTCAACCTTCGTGGAGCCAGGGCAACCCATTTCAATGGATTAGCCGTCCGGAGTTTCAGTATTTCCAGTCTCAAATATCAAGCACAAACAGTTGCTGAAAAACCAAAAGGTAATGGACAGAGAATTGATCTACCGATGCTGCGAGAGTACCAGTAGAGTTAAGCCCGATTTTAGCGGCTTCGGTACTAACCTCATCTCGGAGTGCTTTTTGCAGAGCTGTAAACTAACCTAGCCCTTTCACCTCATTACAGCACCCTCGCTCGGATTTACTGCGACTAGTTCACCGTTAGGTGACCCTGCAGATTCTGTTACCCTCCCTCATGAAGAAGCAGCATCCGATAAAAGACCGATATATATGGATTTTCAGGCTACCACCCCTGTCGATCCGAGAGTTGTAGATAAAATGATTCCATATTTTACTACTTACTTCGGGAACCCCCATTCTCGTACACATCAATTTGGTTGGGAGTCGGAAGCTGCAGTTGAGACCGCTCGATCTCAAATTGCAAACCTCATCAATGCAGATCCAAAAGAAATCATATTTACCAGTGGGGCGACGGAATCAAATAATATCGCAGTTAAAGGCGTGGCCAGATTTTACCGAAAGGCAAAGTCTCGAAGAAAGGACGGAAAAGAAGTCAAACAAAAGAATCACATTATCACAACCCAGACAGAACATAAGTGTGTTCTTGATTCCTGCCGGTCATTGCAGGATGAAGGGTTTGAAGTCACTTATTTACCGGTTGATAAGCATGGAATCGTCAATATCAAGGACTTGGAAAATGCCATCAAAGCAGAAACAGTCCTCGTCAGCGTCATGGCTGTGAATAATGAAATTGGTGTCATCCAGCCGATTGAAGAAATTGGTAATTTATTCACTGCTACATCATTTAAGATTTCTTATGTCTGAACTCTTCATTTTTTAGGGCGAATTACCCGAGCCAATAATGTTTTCTTCCACACTGATGCTGCTCAAGCTGTTGGAAAGATTCCAATAGATGTTAACAAAGCAAATATTGATTTGTTATCCATCTCCGGTCACAAGATCTACGGTCCTAAAGGTATCGGCGCCATATACGTTAGACGCAGACCTAGGGTTCGGCTCGAACCTATCATCAGCGGAGGCGGGCAAGAACGTGGGCTCAGAAGCGGAACTGTCCCAACTCCTTTAGTCGTTGGTTTAGGAGAAGCCTGCCGGATTGCTGCCGAAGAGATGGAGGTAGGTTTAGTGTTTTTATAAATTGATCTCTATGATGATAGATTTGCAAGGTCGTTCATTGTGAATGGCTCCTAATGCCTGCTCGCTTCCCTCCACATGGAGGTCCCGAGGTGGGCATGATGTCGACTGTTTTGCAGGGAAACTGAGAGACGGCACCATTACATAATATTCGACACTTATAACAAGTCACGACATTGGAATGCTGACTAACTGGTAATTTTACTCTTTAGTACGATCACAAACGCATCTCGCATTTAGCAAACCTCTTTCTATCCAAAGTCGAAGGAAAGCTTCCTCACATTATCCGCAATGGCCATCCAGAGAAATCGTATCCCGGCTGCATTAATCTTTCTTTCGGTTACGTTGAAGGCGAATCACTCCTGATGGGATTGAAGGATGTCGCATTATCGTCTGGATCCGCCTGCACTAGTGCATCCTTAGAACCAAGCTACGTTTTGCGTGCCTTGGGTGCCGATGAAGATATGGCCCATAGTAGTATTCGATTTGGTATTGGAAGATTTACAACAGAAGAAGAAGTTGAATGGGTTGCTGATGAAGTCATTAAAGTTGTCGAGAAGTTGCGAGAGATGAGTCCTTTATGGGAGATGGTCCAAGAGGGTAAGTGTTGCGCCTTATCAAGCGGATTTACAGGTATTTCTATTCGCTGACTCTTGTCCGACTGTATAATTTAGGCGTCGATCTTAAGTCAATCCAGTGGACCCAACATTAAAAGATAAATTCTCTGTTCTCTCTGTTTCGCTCGCAGTGATATATTGTAGTTGTATTGGTGAATCACGATGATAAGCTGTAAAATTTGCTTAGATTGCAGGAGTTTCCTGTCTCGATTTCTGCCGAATAAATAATATTTTAAGTATTGAATGTACATCTACAGTAACAGACGCTCGTTGGCCAAGTTAAAGCCACGTATCGCTTGGGGGAGTCATTCTGTTTCTGACTCAAAATAACTACTACTAGCCTTGAAATTTCTAGGCCTGTCTAATTGGCAACTATCAAGATACGAGCATTTTATACCTCCTCTAGATTCATAAAAAAGTCAGGCATAGTAAACGACATCAATTTCTTGAATTATCTTGAGCCATGGTGTATGTCAGTGCGAATGGCAAGTTTATCTTCTTTTCGGCGAATGGTCATTTCTTAAATTTGGCGCTGCCCTTAGCAAGTCTTTTATTCATTTCAATACAAGGTTTTCGAATGAATATGTTTAATTGATGGCAGTAATTTTAATGAGATAGCTTTTGCTCGTATTGCTTCTGTTCTTCCCGACTCATACTTGTCAGTTGTCACTGCCTTGAATCGTCCATCCTTTCTTCCGTGCAATTTGGCTGACTTGAATTATTTTGCTAATGTACTGAAAAACCTTTCCTTCATATAATTGCGTTACTATCAAATTAAATAGGATCTCTGCAACAAACTCAGTCCCGGTTAACTGTTTCATATTGGGTCGCCACATTTTGGTCAATTGTGAATTTCTTTTCGCTGTTCTTTTCTTCACTTATAAATGTAAGTATGACAGCATATTTATATTCTCTGGATGCGTTACTCTTAGGACAATCCGAAGGAGCGTAGCGATTGAAGGTGGATTTTGGGATGTTTCGTAAATCGATGAGCCAGTCATAGCGCGGAAATACAATTATTTTACCTAGCTCATCTGAGATTCTGTTGTACTTTCGTGTGGCTATTGACCGATGACTGTGCACATATTTTAGCATAACTGATTGTTGTTTATATTATTTTTCGTTTAGCCTGGAAGCATTAATCGACCTGCAGCAAGAAACACAGGTCATCGGAAAGGAGGAGGTGGACCTTACAATCCGTACGGCGGCGGTGGTGGTGGTAAACGTTTAGGAAGAATAAGCCATGGTGAGTGTTCCCTCTATCTGATGCCTTTAGTGCTCAGTTTTAACCATTTGAGTGTTATTCAGCCGGTTCGTGCTCGCTTCCTGCTGCCGGGTGAGGTTAATTTTCTCCGTATGTATGTACGGAGATAAAAGACTATCATAAGCGAACAGTTTGAAGGAAATTCGTAAGCCTGCTTTTGGATACCAAGTCGCCCAATGAACTTGGCGTCTCAAGGATTACTTCTAGTGATGCAGACTGTCTGAAAGTTTATAGACAGTTTGGCGGATTTTGCTCCCTAGAGCTGTTCGTTGTACAAAAGATTAATAATTATTAATGGTATTCTATATTTGAAGTGTTAAATTGAAACTTTTTCGGCTAATTTGATCTATGCCGCCATGAAATTTTGCGATTCCTTCGAGATCGCCGTTATTATTTAACGGACGAAAAACTCATTGTGAATTGAAAACCCTATACAGTTCAGTCATTGAAATATTGCATAGGTCTGGCGATAGAAATGAAAACACTTGTGAGAGGAAATTTTCCTGATTTTCACAGATCGTCACGTAAGGACATAAGTTTGCAAAGGGCCAAAAGCTTGAACAGATACCAGAGAATCAATCATTACACACATAAACATTCCAGGCACCGCGATCATTATATCGAATAAAACTTTTACACATCTCAGACACATCCAGATTGAAGGGAGTCCTCGAAGAACCATTGCTCTGTAAATTGGAGAAACCTTCGCGCCATGTCTTCGTTGCGCCGGTATATATGAAGACGCATATGTTCCGAATTAAAAAAGAAATTATAAATGTTACTGCCTCTAAATGTATGTTCTGAATCTCAGAATGTGAGAGTGTGCATTCAAAGGTTATAATTGAGGTTTTCCGAACAAGATCACTAAGGAAGCGTGGCCAAATTGCTACAAAATGTAAAAACCAATTCCTTCTAAAATCCTACACCGTTAGATCGCATCAAAAGAAATATCACAATGCCGTCGGAACTCTATTGCTGGCCTCCGCTCTCGGGGGCATCTTCTGTGGACTTGCCCTCTTGGGACCCTTTTTGCCTTACTGTGCAGGTACTGTGTCTTCTTGTACACTCAAATATCTATGGAGGTTTGAGTTGAGTTTTCAACTCTGAGGAACTAATTCTTCTCCAAAAATGTTTAGACTCTCCTTCTATTCACAAACACTCCCTTCGTTATCACTCCGACAACTGACCCTGATATCTCTCCGTCTGGTACCCTTCCTGTGCTCCGGGATGATTTACAAGTTGTTGGCGGGGTCCATCGTATAATTGATTACCTCCGCCGAAATGGATTTACAAAATTGCTAGAAGGTGAACCTGGTGCACCAGATGCTTTATCTAGCAAGGATCCAAAATGGGCTGACATGATCGGGTAAGCAGTCGATAGATCTTTGTAGTTTCTGTTTCGTCATGTCTAGAACAGTTTTCTTTTTTTGCTGTTGTTTGCTTCGATGCATTTTTAACCCACTCGCTGATTTGTCAACTTACCCCATTTTAATCAACAAAGATGCATTTCTATGGTGGAAGATAAACTTTATGATATAATGGTATGATATTAATTTATATGATTTGCTCCGTCTTAAATCTTAACCGATTCGTTGCGTTCCGTGTCACTTTCGCCAACACAGCAATATATCCATCATGTGTCGCCTACGTTTTCATCGTCTGCACATCAAATATATGCCTCGCAAATCTCTTTCCTTCGCTCGCTTTCATTCTATAAATCGGCCAAGAATAACGCTATTGCGAGACTGAATAAACGTAGCGATTGGAGTTGGGTCACTGGCAAAAAGACTAAACCTGTTGTTCGGGCCACGGAAAGCCCAATGAAAGCTCCTTCGTTATCAGCATCTACATCATTTGGAAAGATAGAGGCTGCTCCAGGAATGGTAGTAATCGGAAGTGATCCTGAAGTTTGCAGGTGGACGGACGAAGACGTAATGTTTTGCTACGAACCTTTAATTTTCAGGAAAGTTATCATATTAACATCGGTTCACAAACTACTATAGGTTTTTGCGGTAGCCCGACAGACATACAAAACCCTATCTTCACTGCTCTCCGACAACTCTTATTATTTTGGATCCGAACCGACAGTACTTGATGCCTTCGTTTTCGGGCATTTGGCGTTACATTATTATCCCGTTCTTTCTGCTGCCAATTCCGCTCCTGACGTCACTGATTCTACCAGATCAGTTCCTTCTTCTCCTGATTCTAGAGCGGCAACACCAACACCAACTTCTCCTGACACATTGCGGTCAATTCTTGAGGCTGAATTTCCATCCTTGGTGTCATACCTGGAAAGAATTCATTCTCAATATTTTACAAAATCCAATCAATCTTTCGTGATCGCTACTTCTTCATTATCAATCTTACCTTCCTCTCCAAACTCTCTTTCTCGATCCTTCCCGACAATTTCACCAGCAGCAATTATTGATTCTCTTCGTAATTTTCAATTACCGTCGATTGATTCCGTTCGCTCTAGTATTACTTCGCTCCCGACTTCTATCCGCACGTACTATGCCAATCTCCGTTCATTCCGATATTCAGGGGAACAACCAAACGGTTGGAAGGCAAGGGTACAAAGAATTTGGAGACAAGATGTCACTCAGTCAATAATGACCGTTTTAACTGGTGTTGGTGTATTGATAGTTTACATCAACATCGTAAAACGAGCGGAGATGAGAAAGGTTCAGGGTCTGCTGGAAGAAATTCAGCAAGGTGAAGCAGGTGATGGCAGAGGAGGTGAGAGGGATCGCGGTGTCAGTGCTAGAGATGCCAACAATGACATGGTTGATGTCAGCGGAGATATGGATTGGGATGACGACGAGTAGATGTGATAATAATACAGTATAATAATATGTAGTCTCGGTGCTACAGGTGGTTCAATGTATAGGTAGACATAGTAATCTCAGAATTATCAGATTTATTTAGCTATTGCATTGAACTAAAATTCGGAAATACAACAATTTGACACCGTAAATCACTTAGATTGTCCTGACTAAATTCTGCTTATAGTGATGACGAATATAATTCATTTATAGCTTTGACTTTCCACCGCTACCAACAGGTGCTGAATTTTTGCCGTCAAATGTAGCAAAAGCGGAACGCTTGTAGAACGGGTGCTGTTATGTACAAAAAAGAATAACGTAATACGTTAGAAATGTTGCCACTATGGTGTCAATTCAATACTCATCTTGATAATTTATCTCCCTCATAGGCAACACTGCGCTTTTTGATGAATGAAAATAAGTCAAACCTTATCAATAACAGTTGGCAATTCCCCTTTCTTTCCGCCGTCCTGCTTTTCTTTTCGATTTTCCTCTCGATATTCCATTGGCAAATAACTTCTTTTTCCTTCTCCAGTGTATATTTGGCGAGGTCTCCATATTTGTAATTTATCTTCTGATAAATGCTCAACCCAATGCGCCAACCATCCGGCAATACGTGGGATTGCGAAGAGAACAGGGAAAAAGTCAAGAGGGAAACCTGATGATTGGCGAGAATTGGAAGGCCATGCGTTAGCATAGAAAAATGGGAACCGAGTAAGAATGCAAAGAAACGACAAATACCCATAGCTTTGTATATCAAACCACTATAAAAGTCAACATTAGGATATAGTTTTCGTTCGATAAAATATTGGTCATTTAATGCTGCTTTTTCGAGTTCAACTGTGATCATCCAAAAAATTAGGTCAGATAAGCTGAGGCCAGTCGTGTTTTTCCTGAATTGATCTTTACCAGCCACCTCAATTAAGGGTTCTCTTCCGACAATTTCAAAAACTTCGTAAGCTACTTTTCTGATGATTTTGGCCCTTGGATCCTGTGGTTACGGCTCATCAGCAATTAAAAGTAAGCGCCTTATCTGTTTAAGCGAAGAACTTACATAATTTTTATATACTCTATGACCGAATCCCATGAGCATCGCTTTCTTATTTTTGACATCTTCAATAAATTGGGGAACATTAGATGGGTGTTTAATGGACTCCAACATTCGTACAACTGCTTCATTTGCGCCACCGTGGAGAGGGCTAATTCAATTATAAAAATGCGGATGATTTATAACGGTTCGAGTAAAGGCTTCCTGAACGAAACACGGGCTTACCCATATAATGCTGCAGCGGCACCGGCGACGGCAGAATATGGATCGACGAGTGAAGAACCAATGTGTCTCATTGCAGCAGTCGAACAATTCAATTCATGATCGGCCTGTTGGTAATAATTAGTGCGTTAAATCCTCGAATTGTTTTTGACGTTGGGTTGAAGAGACTGAAACGTACGTGCAAAATGAAAAGGATATCCAAGGCTCTAGCAAGTTTTGGATTCGGTTTGTACTCGTTCTCGGATAGCCGGTCCATCATATATAAGAACATTTCGGTATATCCCATTCCATTGGGAGGATCCTGGGCATCGTGTGCGAATTAATCAGTAATTGTACAACACAAGTACAGAAATGACCAGAAAGTGAACGTGCAACATACATTATATTGTCGCCCAATCCTATGTCGGTAAGCCATGGCGGCGACCTTTGTACAATGTGTCAGTTACCAGGTTGACGAAGTCAAGCGCAAACAACATACCGTGATACTTTTGCCCAGAAGTCGAAAAATCTGTTTGTTACGTAATCTAGAAGATTTCTGATAAATATAAGACCCTTGAAGAGAAGGATTTGCTTCGGGGTGAAATGTCGACATGGCTGATGAAAAAAACAGGTCGTCAGTGGCTGCATAAAAATGTTCAAAATGACAGAGCAAATACTTTACCAGCGATAGCTTTATATTGAAGACAGAGGAAGTGAATTTATTGGAAGAACGTAGGTTAGCAAAACTCTGATAAATTTTAGCTAATGATAAGTTCTGTCTAGGCAAACCGACCTGATATGAACATGCCCATAGGACTAAGGACGAAAAGGCAGGACGTTAATCTATCGAAAGCAATACAGCAATTCATATGAGAAAACAGCTTACTGAGAATCATAATTAAAACTCTTCATCAATTCGGTGAATTTTGAATGGACGAAAGTATGATGCAAGACTTCGTGTTCAAAATGCGCAAATTCGGATTTAGTTGGTAATTCCCCATAAATGAGTAAATACGCCACCTCAAGGAAAGTTGACTTTTCTGCCAATTCCTCTATTGGATAGCCTCGGTATCGGAGAATCCCTTTCTCGCCGTCAATCTCTGTAATCTTGGAACGAGCTACTGCAGTATTTAAGTAAGACGGGTCGAAAACTCTATAACAACACGACAAGCGGCCGAAATGCCGAAGAGCGTGAGCGTTAAGACATGGGTCAATCTTATAAGGACAAACGTCGCCTACCGAATCCCTTCATCTCTTGCAACTATCTTCTGAAATTCGGTCGCTTTTATGGTTCCATCTTCAATAGGGATCTGATAGATTTTACTGGTACGGTTGTCGAGGACGGTTAACGTATCAGGCTGAGATGCATGTGGAACGACCACAAATGTCGATGGCTTAACATTATCAGTCGAGGACGAAGAAGATGCGGGAACGGGAGCTGGAATGGTCCATGACTGATTAGAGTTCGGGTCCTTCAAAATTAAATTCGCGGAATGCGTGGTCGGAGTTTGCTTATCGTTTTTCTGCCCCATTGTAATTTGTGATAATCGCTTATACAAGAATCAGGTAGTCAAAAAATTGATGGATAGATGGATCGAGGGAAAGAGGGAGTGATAACGGGGTACTCCATCTGTCGCCATATCTTGTAAACAAACACACGTGAAATTCAAACTCCGAGATATATTCATGACATGATAATGAATGATGTACAATGGATTATCAGTATCTATAACTCATACAATATAAATTTCGTTATACGAGTCATGGCTTGTGCTGCACTCTTTTGAACGATGTAATCAATTATAAAAATGATTCAAGATATTGCGGCCACAGGCCGGTGGCCCGGAATTGAAGCTCTGTTTCGGTCAGTTGATAGATCGGACCATAGGGTGGTTCTTTTCCTTCAAATAGCGCACGAGATTATCTGAAATCCTTC
>JAHLJZ010000087.1:0-97501 GCA_025602915.1 Paraphysoderma sedebokerense
TCATATAACACATAATATATACATTTCAGCATTCATCAATTATAAAATTCTTATAAAACCCTCTTTTAACATTCTCTACCCGCAATTCAACTTATTGCGTTGTGTCGTCTGCCCGACACACATTCCATCCTCGTATAATACATACCTCCACATGTATCACTACTACTTAAAATGCCTTTCTGGAATTCACAGCGTTCATTTGATTTTGGTACCATCCTCTACCTTCTGAATTGACATTGGTTCCAATGGAAGGACGGATTCCAGCCGCCAGGGGGGGTATCGAAGTGGTAGCGGTTCCCATGTAAGGTTTTGGGTTTGCGTTGATGAATCCTGGGGTTGGAATATCTGATTTTTTGGATTCGAATGTTGATGTTGGAATAGAAGTCGATGAGGAGGAGGATGAAGATGAGAAAAAAGTGTTTTTGTTTAACATGAAGTCCAAAAACTTTTTGAGGAGACCGTTTCGTTTCATTTGGGAGGGTTGGCTCGAAGAATCTGGTTTTTGTAGGATACAAAGGGAATGTACACAAAAGGAAGGAAAGAGGGAAGCCGTTGAAACAGCGACATCAGTGAAAATACTTGTGACCCCAAAAAGAAAGTAAAATACGTACCCCAAGTGCTATTGTTACTTGGCAATACCATTTCATTGGCGCTTAGACTTATGAAATAACTAAACGGGACCAACCAGACGCATAATCCAAAGAAGGATGCTATCTGTGGGAATGTGTATTGTTTGGTGTAGGCCATTGAGGAGAAATATCGGAACCAGAGGATGTGGTTCGTGATTAAGAGGACTGGGGAAAGAGTGGACAGGTGTGATTGGCCGATTTCGGGGTTAAGGTTGCGTTTGATAGAGATTAAATACATACCACCACTAGCGAGAAAGCCTAGACTTTTTACTTCGATGACGGGGAATGTAGCCAAATGAACACTGTAAACTAAATGGCAGATGATTGAAAATAGGATATTCCAGAATGGGAATGAATCAAATAAAAGAAACACATGGAATGCGATGACAGCCTACAAAGTTTTTAATGCAGTTTGTTAGAATTCCAGAGTGAACGATACCATGTCGCGGAAGGAAATGATGATGAAGGCGCAACCACAAAAAGAGACAGACAAAACTTACAATTGTCATATTCCGTATGACTTTGCGGGTGTAAACTGAGTACTCTTCCACAAGTTCGGCCAGGTAGTATAATCCGCAGGCTAATGTAAAATGTTGATGCCGTCGATGGCAGCAAGAAAAACCCAAGTTAATACTTTTGATTCTGAATTTGGGTTTAGTCTACTCTTATCTCCAAATCCAATGATACGAATCAATCCGACATCATATGAATAAAACAGCCTGATCATGTTTTCTCCATCAACTGGAATAAATCGAACATCAAACAGGAAAAAACTCCTAATTCACATCCATAGGAACGCCATGACCGTTTTTTTATGGCAATTTGGAGGGCGCATCCATTTCGAGTAGAGTCATGGACAATCGGCTACATACCCAGAGAAAGAGTGATAAAGCAGAATCCAGCAGCGGCACCGATGTATGTTAATAATTGCAAAAACATTTTGTTGTTATGGGACTTGTAAATCTGAGGTAACCGAATCAGGGATCAATGGGTCCAATGCCCAGATGAGGGAGTGTGTGTGTGGGAGTTGATGGTGTTGGTGTGGGAGTGGTGCGAGAGGAGAGAAGGGGTGATTTAATAGATAGGATGAGATCCGCAGTGATGGGTAGGGAGGAGCAGGTGGAAGGGGCGAAGGAAATTAAAATGGATGGAATTAAAAAAGGGGGGAAATTGCGCCCGTGGACTTTGCAGAGTGGGAAGCTGAATGAATGTGCAGAGAGTAGTGGATACTAGAGTGGATACTTAGAGTGGATACTGGAGTGGAGTGGATACTGAAGCTAACCTAGTGGATGGATTACACAGTGTCTATCTATGCTGTGATCTCTGAGTGCTGTGCTAGACTGTTCTACAAGTTCTTTCTTCTTCTTACACTGTATCCACTGGATACATATGCAGCTGTTCGTGTCCCTTACGATTCCCCTGCCGCTCTCTGCCCGCCCGACCCACGTGGCCTGCCCACCCCAGCCCCCACGCCCTGGGCTGCGTCACGTGACTGCAGCGCGGCCCCACTCTCCACGCCCGTGGGGGGGTTGAATGTTGAAAAGTGAACACTGGCAAAGGATGCGTTGAAGGATGGACATCTGAAAGAGAACATTCACTCTCTACCCAACACATTCATCACTATCCTCTCTCTATCTCTTGTCTCATACCGCCCTGCAGTTATCTCATCTGAATCACCAAATGAGCTGGCAAGAACCCCAAGTCCCCCAACCCCTCTTGTCAGAGTCGGAACAGAGAGCAATGTCGGATTTCCTGATGCAGTTCGCTGCTGGTGACAGTACGTTTTGGCCCCCTCTCCTCATTCGTTCAATGGCCCTCTTGTCCTTTGACAAAGTACTCTCTAACACTCGAATTTGGAATTCTTACTTCAAAGATGCGTTCTCTTCGCAGCAGGCCGTTCAATCCATGCCTGTCCAACTCTCGCCCTACGGCATGCCCGGACAGTTACCACAGCAAGCAAATCCAAGCCAACTGGCCTACGCATCGTCGGCGTCCCTGCCGCTTCAGCAAATGTCTATGCAGAATCAGGGACCCACTTCAATTCCCCAAAACAAAAAGAGAAAATCCTCCGAATCTGTCCAATCCTCGCTTGTGTCATCGGATCCTTCCCTAAACCAGAACGCCGATTCGACTCAAGACACCGTTTCTTCCGCACAACGTAATCGCAAATCTCGAAAGACCGGACAGGCACAATCCAACTCACCGTCTTCCCCCGACGACATTTCAATTTCGGATGAAAAAGATACAGGCAAGAAGGGCAAAAAGAAGGCCAAAGGACGAGAGTTACTATCGGAGCAGGAGAAAAAGAAAAATCACATTCTATCTGAACAGAAACGAAGGCAAAACATCAGGGCTGGATTCGACATGTTGGTTGAACTGGTGCCAAATCTGAGTCAGCTACAAAGAAGCGAGGCCGTCATTCTTCAAAAATGTACGTACCTTTGTCATCCTCTGAATCAAAATTCACTACCAGCCCATTAGAATGTACCACTAACAATCTCCGCCCCCGGGATCCTTCAATTTGCAGCCGTGGAATATATCAAAACACTTCTTGACGAGAAAGACAGTGTCAAAGAACGAGTGCGGAACCTCAAGATAATGGCAGGAGAATTGTACGTATCTCATTCCTTTCGTTTCAACCCTCTGAACCCTGGTCAAATCTCTAATGACTAAAACTCATTTCTGCCCTCATAATCAGACCCGAAGGTGCTCCTGAAGAATACGTATGCTATCCACCTTCATCTATTTCTTCCTGTTATCTTGCCCAAAAAAGCCTCCATCAAGAACATCACTGACATTTTCTTCTTTCCTCTCTCTTCTAACACACCACCCATTACCGCGTACTTCGCCTCCAACTTTGGCTAATCCCACAGTCTTCGTCAGATGAAGAAGACCCCTCCAAAACCTCCACCACAAAAATTAGAACCTACAGAAGAACCGTATTCAATAACAACAAACGACGAAAATGAAAAGTTACATTCTTTCTCCAAATCCTACAACTCTCCAACTCTCTTATCCTCCAAATTGATAAATGTCTCCTCGCATCATTTTCATATTTCAAATTTTTTATTCGATAAAAAAAAAATCAATCACAGATTCACACCTAATTTTATTTTTTATAACTATTTTACTAAAACCCCCGAAAAATCGCTGAATACAACATACAACATACAACGCTACCGACGACGGTACAGGTATTATTTTATTTTTAAATCAAACTCTACTCCAAACTCCTCTTCTTTATAAAACACAATAACAACAACCCAAAAGTAAAATATCGAAAAAAAAATCATAAAAAGAGTAATGTAGTATACACAACTTAATGGTCCCCTCAAGAAAACGACGATTGGTTTGGAATACTAAAAATGTAAAAGAAAAAAGAGATTGATTCACAAAGTGACATCATTTTATTGTATATTAATAAACATAATTTTTATACAAAAATCGTTAACATCTTTAACATCCTCAATATCCTCGCACCACTCCCAAATTCTCAACCCTGATCATGATCACACTGTGTGACAGAACCACACGACTCGTAACTTCAATCAAGTCAATATGAACAACCACGTATCGGGAAAATCTAAATGTCAGTCTGACGACTCTGTCCAGACCAGATTGGATAATATAAAGATAACGCAGAAACTCTATAACCTTCTATTTTTCTTCCTCACTCTATATACAACCATGCAACATCCATGCAACCTCCACAAACTCTTCACCCACGTCCACGTCAACGCTTCCTGGATACATTTGACAACTAAAACCCCAATACATCCTTCTACAACATCGTCTCAGGAATTACTGTACCCCACCAAACCAAAATCCACCGAGGAAAACCACAAACTCGATGAAAAGTCATAAAAATTGATGAGTCATGTGATGAATCAAAAAATAAATGTAAGATTATAAAAATGTGTATCAATGCGGTCAATAGAAATAAAAATGTAATTGAAAAATATGTAATAAATATGGTTGATATGTATCATAGTGACTTGAACAATTGAAATTGAATAAAAAAAAAGTTAAATAAAGAGAACTTGCCAAAAAAAAAATCGATATAAAAGGAAGGTATATACAGAAATTACATTAAAAATCGATTTTCACAAAAACAATAGACGTGGTAAATTAATTTCGTATATTCTAATTATAGATAATCCCAACATCCCAAAACTCGACTCTATATAGGCTCTAAATAGTTGGTACCTTGGTTTACAAGTTCAAGAGACGGAGTTGTCACGAAGTGAACCCTGATTCGGGGGTTTCGGGTGACTCGGATAAACTTGAGAGAGAAATATCATCATCTTCGTCTTTGAATTTATATGAAACTGTGTGTTGACGTCTGGATGCTGTAGGTTGTAGACCCCCGGAAAAGAAGTGTATTGTAAGTTAATTCATTCTCATACTGAATGAAAAACGAAGAAAAAACAGTTTTCGTGAAAATGTACCTCTTACTTCCCCCATGACAGTATCTCCATCGGTATCGAGAGAGTTATTGCTTGTTGGTACCATAACCACTGGGTATAGCTGCTCCTTTGGTCTACGACCTCTGGAGGGTTGCATCAGTGGGTTTCGTACTTTTGGGTTTTCAACGACTACAACCGAAAAATCCCGCCAACGACCAGTCAGTCAGACGCTTCCCGAGACAGTCAAGACGATGAGTAAAGTGAATTGTGCATACCAATTTTCTTTGTCTGTTCAGTATTTTTACATGCAGGGGAACAATAATACTTGCAATGTGAATGTGCTATCGTACATTACGAATTGCCATTGTGAGTCGCTGAACTCTAAGATCAGACACAGGTAATAAAAATATCTCACCAATTTCATCGGGTATCCCACCCTGTTTACAATTCTGATGAAAAGTTTTGGGACAACCATCGCACATCACAAGAACATTACCCGGTACACACTCTTGCGTTTGGCATGCAAAACAGTCTAAAAAGAATAAAAGTCAACGAATGGTAAAGTCTGAGTTGTCTTCGGAACGATGGAGAGTTAACATACAGTATTGAAGAACTGGCCGTATTCTCTCTTCCAGAGACTCATCCACGAAGGCTGTCAAGTTCAATTTAGATTCTCTCGTTGCGAACCCGTAACCCTTGTAACTGCATCCATGTTTGCTAAAATATATACAAAAAAAGCCGTCAACAAAAATCTCAAATCAATCGGGATCATGTAATGAGCTGAACTTACTTGCACAGAGTTTTCTTTCCCCATGGACCTGGCCGCCAGTTTATGCCGTCAGTGGTACCACAATATCGACACCAATCAATCCCTTCGTTTGTGAATGTTTGAAAAATGGTTGGTTCAATTGAAAATCTGGTGGAAGATGGAGATGGTTGAATCGGTTCTCCTGACGGTACAGAAATCGGTAAAGGAGTTCCCGAAGCGGCTGTGTTGATGGCGGCTAACTTCACGTCAGGACGAATTATGAATGGAAGATTGCAAGAGTTTTTTCTGGGAACAAATGTCGATGCACTGTTGATGGAAGACAGTAAGTTGTTGAAATGAGAGTGGGTACAAAGGAGAGGTTATGAATATACCGTTTCGTCTGTGCTGTTGTCTTTGTCGGGGATAACTGGGCGTCCAGTTCGGACGAGATCGCATCCCATTGTGAAGGTAACTTTACTGGCATAGAATTCCTGCGTAAAGAGTCTAGCTTCTTATTCTTTGATGGCGGGCGGCCGCGCTTTCGTTTAACCGGTTGAGGTTGGGCAAAATTATTCAGAGCGTCTTCTTCATGCTCGAATTCATTGACACTGGGAGCTTTAGCTGGCGAGCTAAAAATCTCTGGCTGATGGGGTATATCTGTATGAAAGCTCTGCATGCCTTCATTTGAGGGCAATACGAAATCAGAATTCTTGAATTCTAGACAGGCTCCACTGTCAATTCGGAACATGTTATTCGTTAACATTCGCTTCCGGCTTTCTTCCTCCTCTTCCTTTCTTCTCTTCTCATATTCTATTCTCTCTTTTTCTGCTCTCTCCTTCTCCTCAATTTGATGCAGCAAACAACTCGGAGATGACGGGGCTGCCACTTTTGTGAACTCGGAGAAAATATCCAGAGGTACATTGTCTGCTAGCTCGAGATTCACACTGTTGGGCTGAACAGCAAACAATCTGTCCACTTCATCGAAAACATTATCCGGTAATCTCAGTGTTGTAAAGAAAGATGATGCAGAGGTTGATTCCGGCCACGACGAGTGTGTCGGGTTATCGGTGGCAAGAAAGACATCTTTCAAAGGCTTCGGACTTTGCTTCGGCGGAGTCAACAGCTCATAAAGATACGCTTCCGGAAGATACCCCAATGGCTTTAACTGTTGAGCGAGATATTGTTCCATCAATATGACTTTTTTCGGAATATTAAAGAATAGTCTTAAGCACCGAACACACAATTCGGAAATCATCTTTCTATCTTCGACGTTGTTGTAAATTAAACTTTTGAGAATTTCCACTAGCCTTTGCTTACAATGTCCACAGAATGAATTGTACACTTGATTCAATATAGGCGGG
Organism: Paraphysoderma sedebokerense; assembly: GCA_025602915.1. Taxonomy (NCBI): domain Eukaryota; kingdom Fungi; phylum Blastocladiomycota; class Physodermatomycetes; order Physodermatales; family Physodermataceae; genus Paraphysoderma; species Paraphysoderma sedebokerense. The sequence continues at coordinate 7,145 of JAHLJZ010000087.1, forward strand.
TGGGAAGAGGGTCGTTTTCGAGTTGATAAATGTGATATGGGTGAGGGAGGATTCGACAGACGACTTCGTAGAGCAGCTGAATTGGCTAAGGCGTTCACAAAGTTTGATCTAGTTTGGGGATCTAACTGCAGTGTTCGCAGATTCATAATATCTGTAACCACGTCATTCTGAGGGTGAATCAATTCACCTTCAGGTCCGACAGTTGGGGAAATGGAATGAGGTTGGAATACATGAGAACTGTTGTGCATTGGGTCGTCCGAGACCGAGAAGGGAAGGGGATCTGATTGGAAATAGCTCTGCAAGGAGGCTTCTTGTTCGCCTTGTAGCATAATTGACGTATATTGACGAAATCAGAGGTAATTGTGGGTGATGAAGCAGCAGGCGAGCCGCGAGAATTCACAAGGTTGCAGCGTATGCGAGCAGTTTGGCTGGAAGCAGAAACGACCTGCGTTTTTGAGAGAGCGGAGGACAGAGAGAGTTCTCCTTGCAGCTAAACGGACGCCGGGGACGGGGAGTTTTTACGGATGATGAGGATTCTGGGAGGAAGGATGCGGACGGATTGTGGAGGGAATGAGGGAGGAATGCCCGTACGAATATGAGAACGGGTTCGCGCATTGACTCGGGACGCGTCCAATATATTAAAATGGGATCTCGCCCAGAGTCGGACTGATGATGTGCGGAGATGTGCGGGGACAACATGGAAAATGATGCTCAGAGGAGGGAGGAGCGAGCGACAAGGATGCATAAGTATGGTCGATGGATGTACGGTTTCACAAGTATGCCACCTGTACATTCATGACAGTTTAGATAATGGTTAACTCAATTTTGGATGGTTTATTTATACTGAACCGTCAAATTTTAATCTGTTCATCCACGCCTGATCGATCACGCACTGCATTCAATCTCCAGTCTGCAAAAAACTAATTGACTGTGAGTGTAACCTTGGGAATCTGTTCCATTGACAAGAGCATAGCTAAATCTTCATCATGCACTAGTTTAACTTCGTCACCATCATCCGTGAAGGTTAACTTCCAGCCAGTCTTTTTGATTAAAATACTCTTCAAGTCAGGCACTTTGGCTTCTAACTTAGATTTCAATCCTTCCATTGTGGGATTATCTCGCGGTAACAAGACAATCAAAATATCAGTTTTATAAGTAATTTTTAGCTTAAAATTATTCTGAGATAAGTTTTGTTGAGTAGAGCTCCTTGAAACGCTTGGTGCGGTGGAAGAACTCGTGGACGGTTTTCTTGAACGCGATGGCACTGCCGGTACATTGGCACTTGAATTTGGTGAAAGTTTACTGCTGGAAAATCCCGGTCGAGGAGGTGCATTTGAACCAGCACCAACTTTTCCGTAAACTGGAACATCACTTTCAGTTTGACTTCGTTGGCGATCTTGGTCGGGCCGTGGACCACCAAATTTTGGATTAGGAGTGGCACTATTTTGCCCTCCATTTCGTGACTTCAGATTCTCAAGTGAAGTACGAATTTGGTCCCCCATCTTGTTAGGACTAGCGGTGGCACTCGGAACGTCTCCTTCGGTTCTCATTCTCGATCTCACATTTGCATTCGAGGTAGTCCTTTGGGGAACCTCACGTTGAGGAGCCTCTGCGGGAATTTTCGCTGTCTTTATCGCGACATTTGGCAATTCATTGCCAGCTGGCACCCCAGCTTTCTGAACCTCTATCTGCTTGACGTCTACTCGATTCCACGGCGCAATGACCTGCTTAGAATTAACTGGGGCAGCGGGAGTGTCTCCTTCCGATTTACTCGTCTTCCTCGGTTTCGCTAAAACTTGATTATTGAATTTGTCATCTTCTGCTGTTGGCAAAAAGAATTCAGCGACAACTCGTGTCTTGAGTAAATAGTCGGGCAATGTGAACAAATCCTATGCGATTAATAGCATGTCAGTTAACCGTAATTACATTTTCTGGCCGAAAATTCTTTTTGCATATTACCCGCAAATATGACTGTATTTCGTTTGCCCTTATCTTAGTTACTGTCTCTGTCACAAAAAATCTAGGACCAGGAAGGAAAGGAATCACTCTTTCGCCGGTGCGTCCAGCTATAAATTTCGAGGTTCACATTCGTGTCAATCAACGTGAAGTTCATCATCGGCAAAATGTCTACTTACATGCATCAGGGAAGGCATCCAGCAACCTGAATTAATTGAAAAAAAAGAATGTTATAAAAGCAGCGGACGTCGATTATATAGTGACGAGAGTGACCATACGTAATATGAAAATCATAAAAATCCTCATAAGTCCTATAAATAACATTTACTCCACTTTGTCTCGTTACCTGTAACACAAACCGATATTTCTTTTTGTCATTTCGTTTAATGTAATTTGTTACCTGCAAGGCAGAACCGAAATAATGCAATATTAATGAACCATAAAGCTTTAATTATCATACAAGTTGACGTAGGTTGGATAAGCACGAATGCCAGCAATAAACCCTTATAAACTAATGAAAGAATGACTGAAGAAGAACCAACCGAAGCTGCAGTGACATCATGCTCAGCCGACTCTGCCATCTTTTGCAATTTTGCAGCATATTCTTGTCGTTTAATATCTTGCTTGCTTGGTCCATTCTGGGCGGAGCTCCGCCTTTTCGTCCGGAATTTCATTTTTGCGGTCCGAATATTTGTGTTTTTGGTTTCAGTATTTCAATATTTAAAATTAAATTGGTCGATGCTATGCAGCGCTTGTGTAATGAAGTTTAACTGAGCAGCAATGGTTCAACAGATTTATTCGACGCGACAGACTTCGCATAAGAGCCCAAGCGAGCTTGGGTTCGGAGATAGGATTAAACCAAATGTACGATTCACGGTAAAGAACGATCATATTGTTATATCATAGTACAAAATATACAAACTATTAAATTAAATTTTATCTGCCATACATAAGGCTGATGAAACTGTCAATATCTCGCACAAATCATCCTGTCTACGGGTTTTGAAGCCCTTGCCATGGTAATCAAATATACCATAGTTCTTCTTCAGGCCGGGAAACCAGCCACTTCGACATATTTCAACCTCTCTCTCACATCATTCCTTCTCCTTTGTCCCTTCGATACTCTGAGATACCTACGACATCTAAAATAAAGGAAGACAGCAACAATAATAAGTACTAATATTCCACCAATGATAGTAACATTAATGATTTGCTGGATTGTTGCATCCTGTGAACATTTCGATGGAATACATCCAAAAAAAAGTCGATTAATTGTAAGTAAGCCAGTCTGAGATAAATGGACGTGTCGCGTAGGAAGACGAAATGTACTAACTTCGTCGGCATATCGACACTTTCCTCCACCCTCGACCCAACATCCATCAGTGGACAAATCAGCATAATTAAGCCATGCTTTCTCTATATTCTTTTCAATCATTTTGGTAAGTAGAAAATAATTTTGCAATGGCGTTTTTGGAACGGAGAAGAAATAATTTTCAGAGCATGATCTTTCACGTGAACTTTGAGTTTTCGTATTCGCATCGTGCCAAGACGATCTGGCTGAGGTAAAAGTCCACTAAGGGTTAACATAAAAACGTTCATCAGCATTGCAAACGGCGTATTAGAAGCAAAGTCAGAACTAAAACGAGGAACAGCAAAAACTGGATGGCAGCAACATACGTCATGCGGATCGTTTTTACTTTGACATGCCAAAAAATTTGTTTCTGAACAATTACCAACTTTCCATCTACCTCCTGTTTCAATCCATATCAGTGCACAATTACTCACAGAACCATTTACGGGCTGTAAGACATCCCAACTCCATAAAGTCCCGGCTACATACTCGCCGAACTTTCCAATTGTCCCTAAATTCATCGCAGGCGTCCCGCCTTGCTCTAAAATGGGTGGAGATAACGGCATAGATGGAGGAAGGGATTTTATGAAAGGACTCAAACCACATTGAGAAGATTGGAGAATGGTATCATACGTGAAGTTAATAAGAGGAGGATTATCTGATAGAGAAATGTATTTAGGTGAAAGAGTCTTCGAGGGTGAGAATGGCGGGAAGTTTGGGACTTGCGGAACACGAAGAGACTCTGTACCGGTAGAATTAATGGTAATTGAACCCAGTTGGAGACAAGGAAATGGTGATGTGACTGACGGCGAGGAAGATGTTGGTTTGGTTTGAAAGCTCGAAACACTTTGTAGTGACAAGGAAGACTCCGAATCGAAATTCATTAATTCCGATTCGAAAATCGTATCGCTATCTTGTGTTAAGTTATATCCTGTGAATAAGATGTTGGACTCTTCCGTTTGTATTTTCCCAAATCCAAATAGAACCCGTCGCCTCGGGGTAGCTGGAGTCGACGGTGATAGTAAATCGAAAGTGCTGGGCCATCCATTCGAAGAAGAGGCCTGCGCCGTTGCATTTGTGAATAAGTTATAAGTTTTCGATTCTAACGAATCCCGCCAATACGTCGCCGGATTCGCTCTATGTATTTTCAGTAATTCAGGTGTGAAAACAGAATTTTCAAATGTCCTCCGTATTTTTTCGCTGAGAGCCGGATGTGGCGTCGGTTGTACGAAATTGACAGTGGAAGTAATTGAAATCGTTGTGGAGAGGTTCGCGGAATTCGTGGTGACGGTGGGAAATACAGTTGTTGTTGTCGCATTTGGTGGAAGAGGATCAACCTTTAAATCGTTTAAATTGAATATAATGAATCCAATATCGGAATTGACATCAACTGATGTAGCTGTCATCCATCGCTTGACTGCTTTGAGAATTTTATCAACATCATCAGTTGAAGAGCAGACCAAGTTATTATTCAGCTTCAGGTCTTCTGTTTCTGTTGGGCGGCTTATTGCGGTTGAAGTGGTAACGGATGGTGTAACCGAACTTACGAATGTGGTGGAAGGTAATGTAACCGTGGTTAATATGGATCCTTGGTTTAGACCAGTGGAATTCCATATTACACTTGGACACACCTGCCATTGAATCAGCCTAGCATCCCAATACAAATCGATCACAATCCTTCTAAATCCCGATAATAATAATCCTTCTATGCTATTAATTCGATCCGTCGTAAAATTCCCACCTGCGAACACAGTTTGCGATAAACTTATTCCTGGCCAAATCACTCGATGGAGTGGAACACTTCCTCTGAGATCTCTTTGATTGCGAAGGGCGTTAGATAAAGTTTTGGCACTGATAGTAAGAGCTGCTGGAGAGTTTGTAAACCATGGTGTGAAATTGGTTAGACGATTGATGTACGGCTCTGTGAAATCGATTTCAAGCGGATTACTGTTCATGAGTTGAGAAAATAACAATAAGATAACGGAAACATGAACATAATTGAGCAAGGAAAAGTTGGCTGAATGAAAATGCATAATGCTCTTTGGTAAATATGATTGGAATAAATTAATGGCCAAAATGGCATTCTCTACGACGGCTTAGTTTACGGAGAAGGGTGATCGAAGACCGAGGACCGACGAAGGGCGTGCTAATAGAACAAATATGAGGATCTAATGGTAATGATACATTAATTAGATATAGTGAATCAGTCTCGTTCCTTCTGCATCGTGAGATAAGAGGCTGTTCGGGTGTGAAAACCAGAGTCCGACGAAAGGCGATTTCTATCTCTCGATTTTTGTCTAAGGACGAAATCTGAATCAGCACTCACCCTCAATTCCAGCGTTATATCTCTATCGTCGTTGGCTGTATGTTCTATTCATTGCAGGATTGAGTATGGTGAGTTCCCGCTGAATAATGATTGTTGTGCGTTGATGCTACTTCATTAAGAGCATGTCCGTCAAAACTCCAATTCGGTCGGGGAGACAACTCCGAAACAAGAGAAAGCAAAAATTGGCCACCGCTACATTTATTACATAGTTGTATTAGTAGGGCATGCAATAACCGATTGAATCCCCTGTAAGCTCACATCCTATGGCACTTGCTAGAATACGGTCTTCCGATTCTATCGACACTCTTGGTGCAAACCCGGCTGTCACTCCAGCCGCTATCGACGGTAGAAAAATTCAACAGGAATTGGCAAAGGTCCTGCAATTATTTGGTATGACTTACTGCTTTTAGTGGAATTTATGTTGTCCTCCTTTATCTTGAGCTGTTCATCTGAAATTTCTTCATATGTAGATGCTGGATCCAATGACCAATCGTTTCTATTATTGACCAAGGTAATAATTGGGTTTGCCTCATACGATGTTGGAATTTGTGAATTTACAAATCTATTTTACAGATCACTGAATCGGTAGTATTAAATCTTACTACACTCGGGCTCTTCCCTGATGATCCATCGCCTCCTCCTGGAATTGTTAATACAAAATCTCGTGCTCGTCTCGATAGACTCTTATTCTGGAAAGCATTGAATGAAGTATGGCTGTACGGAATTTCTTGTGCCATGTCATCGTCCTTTTCTGTAGAATTGAGTTTTGAATCCGGCAACACTTCTCCACTATCGGAGTCCAGTGCGGACTTTGCAAAACGACAGCACCCTCCCCTCAAACAAAAGACGACAAATTGCCCAATGAGGCAAGCAGAGTTCGAAGATTTGAAAAAGCGAATTGTAAAATATTCAGATATTCTTGAAGTCTTTGGATTGGTTGATTACGAGATGGGATTGTGGGAAAGTAGTATTATTGAGTTGTTAGACCACGCTATATTTCTTTCGTCACAACCACCGCCTTTTTCGACAAATCGCTCCGCCCCTGGAAATGCTTCTTGTTTTACTTCGCCGACAATACAGCTTTTGCAGACCGACCCAACTCCAGCTCAAGACTCTGCTCTGCGGAATTGTCTTGATGTTTTGACCTCCCCTGCTGGAGGATTAAAATTGGGATCAGAAGCAAATGCCAGAAATATGAGCTCATGTTTGGCAGGCCTAGAAGAAAATAAATTTGGAACGGATTTGAGTACGGCAATGAACGTGGATTCTGACGCTGATACAGAAATACTTGAAGATGTTTGAACGGTTAAAAAATAAGTTTGTGCCCGGTAAGTTATGTCTTCCTTGATAGTTAGTCTACTGGATGCCAATTCTTTTGATTCTTTAAGTTCAGTACCTTAAACGAATAACAACTTACTGGCATAGAATAAACACGTAGTGATTAAATTATTCCTACCAGCAAAACGCAAGATTATCGTTGGCCTTTTATACTACGAACAGTTATTCAGACTATATAACGGCGTCTAACTAATTTGACCTAAGGTTCTACGGTTTATCGACCTGTGTGCTGCAAATTGTTCATATGACAGTAAATAAGTCATGTAATGTAATTGTATATAGTGATTGATGAATTTTCTGACAACCAAGTTTTGGTTCCTGCTTTTATGGAACGACAGAAAATGTTTCAATCTGACGACAATTCAAAGATTCGGTAAAATTTCTTCCGAACTCGTATTGATCCAAAACAACAAAATCCAATCAAGAACAAATTAGTGTAAATATAATATACATATAACATGAGCATTAAAAAAGCGTCAATTAAACTTCTGAATCCACGGGCCTCTATAAACTTCCACAACTGACAACACGGATTTTTTTCTATTGGTTTCAGTTTCTAAGCTATTGTCCATTCGCATTCTCGCTTTCATTAGAATTTTCCACTTCGTTCCCAGAAGCAGACCAACTGCCATAATCAAATCCGGTATACCCGGAACTCACATTCTGACTTAAACCGGAAGGGATGGTAGGTGTGAAAACCCTAACTTGTCCTTGACCTCCAATTCCACTGGATTGATTCCCAGCTCCATTTGTATCGACACCTCCTCCAAGCAAATTAGTCACCGGAGCCACAGGTAAGAAGTTAGCAGCCGCGGGCGGGGCATTTCCAGGACCACTTGAGCCACCAGAGGGATTCAGCACATCAACATATTTCGACCGTCCCCGAAGCCTAGTACCTCCTAGTGCAGCCCCGTACGTTTGGGAATTGCTTAAGCTATTAGGAATAGGCGTGCTGCCACGACTAGGTGGAAGTCCGCCGACGGGAGTTCCTACTCTTGAAGGTTGAGCGCTAGGAGCCGGCGTCGGGTTCGGACCAGTTGGAACGCTCGGGGTTGTAGCACGAGGCGGGGGAGGTAGTGGACTTTCTTTCTGTTCATCGGCAGGTGCCTGTACCGAAAATCAAAGCGTCATTAATTCAAGCAACTTTCTTGGTGTGACAAAACACAGCACATACATTTTTGTTCACCCATTTCTTCAATTTCTCGTCGTAGTAGAATTGATTGGTTTCCCCCAAGTTAGCTTTCACAGCTTTTTTACCGGATGCATCACTAGATTTGCGGCCGCCGCCAAACGGCAGTGCGCTTTTGAGGAACCCAAAAATTGATCCCGAAACTTCATCTATAAAGTGACACAAAAAATAATATCGTTTAATTATATCACGTAGGGTAAAGGCAGTTGGTGACCAGAAATCTTACTTTTACTGGGTCCTTCATCGTTTTTACCGTCGCCCTTCAATCCCGCATCTTTCGCTGTCGAGTTATCACTATTTGCTTGGGCTGGCGTAGATGATTCCTTTTTAGAGGAAGTGTTTCCCAATCCTAAATCATCGTCCATATCATCGAAATAATCTCTTCGCTTTGATGGCGCCGGTTCTTGCTGAGTGGTTTGGGCCATAGGCTGTTGCTGTAATTGGGATTGAGGCTGCGAAGAGGGATCTTGATAAGATGGCGACACTTGGGACTGATACGAATCAGTATAGCCGGGTTGGTTGTAAGGTTGAGACGAGTAAGGTTGATTTCGACCTTGGGGAGGATAGTTAGAGCTGGAATTGAGCACGTTTGCACTAGAGTATCCAGAGTATCCATATTGAGTTTGATCTGCATTGTCTGGTTGGCTTGAAGATTGCTCATAATACCCGTGAGAATATCCATAAGACTGCGTCTGTGCAGTACTAGTTGCAGTGCTTGTAGCAGACGTTTGCTGCTGAGATTGATATTGATGCCCTGGCGCAGCTTGAGAAACATAGCCTGAGTATCCATATCCAACGGCGTTTGTGGTTGAGGTTGCTTCGACTGTAGAACTTGAATATCCACTATACTGAGATTCCGTGTAGCTTTGGCTGGCATTCGGTGACACCAGAGAATTGGAAGCAGGGACAATACTAGATCCTGCCGCTGACGACACGGACGTCTTGAATCCGTCCGGGCTTTTTGATCTCAATTTACTTGGAGGCGGGGTAAACGTTCGCGTCCCTGTCACTGACCCAGGTCTCGACATGCTTCCAAGTCCACTCATAAACTGCGCAGTTGCCGCTTTCTTCAATCCTAGCCCTCCCCTAGTGGCTGGTACACCTGCATTGCTTACTCCCACTCCATTCACAGAACCATTCGCACCACTTGGGACATCTTCTCCTGTCACGAACTTATCCATTGTCCTATTCATTGCATCAAAAATCGAGTCTTTGTTGATTTTGTTCAATCCCAATGTTTTGGCAAACCATGAACCAGCACTTGATTTATCGCCGGAATTAGAAGCATCAAAATTGACGTTACCCAGCATATCAGATAACGTTTCAAGAGATAAAATTAGAGTCGGGTTAATATAACTATAACCGTAGTCTTGCATTTGAATGCTCGAAGTATCTGGTCCAGCCGTTGTAGGAGTTGAATACTGTGGAGTCTGCGGCGTATGTTGGTTTGGTGGAGGAGGACTGCTTAAGCTAAATGCGGCAGTGAACCATCGCAATGAATAACCTAAACTTTCGCAGTATTTTCTGGATTGCTCCAGAAGTCCCATGTCAGCCAGTAAGCTGGCGTAAGCAATTTTATAAGCTTGAAAATGAGGCAAAAAAGTGCCTTGAACATTGGGTGTCAATGGTGGACTCGAGGTTCCGTTGATTGTTGCGAATTTATCGTTCGAATTGACCGGCATTGCAATCATACCGCCATCTTGACATGATAATATAAATTCCCAAATTTCAGTTAGCTGGAAAGCCAAGATGTTGTGGTGAATTGTAGACGGTTTTTTAATATGGTCGGCCGTTAATAAAACTTGTCGGCAATTCGGATGATCAAGTCCGGAAATTTTAGACGTGGCCGGAGAAAGCAGATGGCTAACGACAGAATGAATTGATGGTTAACCTTTAAGATCTAGGTTAAAATTGCATTAACTCATACTAACCAAATGGCAGCTGCATCTAATCGTCCATAGTGTCTTAATCTATCCCCCATGGTTGTTAAAACGTTGGACTGATCGGATACATTATTTGCCAAAATCAACAATAGCGCCTCTTTCCAGATAGACAATTGCGACGAATTCAAAACTACATCTTTTTCAGGGGATGGGAATACTTCGCCGACTGTATATCTGAATTAGAGCGTTGTGTGTAAAACAGAACGCAAAGAAAGCAAACATACCGGCATCTTTTCCAACAGGGGCAAATAATTGATAGATCATTCTTAAGCAGCATTTCCGCATATGGGTATAACTCCCGTCTGAAATTCCTTTGCCTAATTCATTCAAATCATTTTCGCTTGCGCTTGCACTTTCATCGCCTAAGCTTCTGGTAAAGCGCTTAACAGTTTCAACCCAAACGTCTTTACTGACACAACTAGCAATCAATAAGGCGTGTGGATATAATCCTTTCTCGTTGGCAAATTTCACAGCTTCAATTCGTTTGCCCATTACCAAAAATTGGTACATCATGAAAAGATCACGCGACAACCCACCGACAGAATTGGTAGTGGTCGAACCATGAGATGACGACGACAGGGAGGCTGAGATGATTGTTTCGGAAGGAACCATGGTGCTGGTCAGGTAAGGCGTCGTTGTGGAAGAGGGCGGTGGCGACGACGTAGAATTAGATGGGATTAGCAATGGTTTCACCATATTTAGCAATAACTCAACCATTAACTCATCGTTGCTTCTCGCTTTTTCTTCTTTCTCAGCTGAAGCAATGCCATTACTATTAACGGAAATACTACTGTTCGTACTGTCAATTGATCCACTCTTCTTATGGTTTGATCCAGCGCCGCCAGACGACAGCCAGTCTAAAGCATTGAACGATCCACCCCGCTTATGCAATCCAAAGCTCCCAGCTAGCTTTTTAACATTACTTGTAGATGGGTTAGCGACAAAGGAAGCAGAGATATTCGAAACGATGGATTTGAGCCATAACAACAGTATTTTTCTGTCTTGGCAGCATACTAGTTCACCTTGATCTGAGGTTTGATCTGGTGACGATGAGCCAACTTGGTCATTTTGAGAAAATGATTGTGGATTCTCAACTTGATAACGGTCCATCAAAACTTGAATTTCTGCATCGTTTTGTGCCTCCCACACTTTGAGAATATCTAGGATTGCCTTCTTCTTGCTTTCGATATACGATTCCTTTTCCTTTTGCTTTGCGGTAACATCACCACAACTGATCAAAGGACCAACATTGCTCCATTCTTTGATCCTCCTCAAAATATCAAGTTCTTTTTGAGAGACTCCGAAACCGCCATCGGTAATGCCAACAATATTTTGGACAGCTTTAATGGCTATTTCTCCTGGATAAACTTTCAATGTTCCATTCTGGTTGGAACTAATACCATCACCTGACTTATTGATGCCGGGTGACGAACTATACCTAAACGTAGCTTTTGGGAACATGACCACAACCTTGCCAGTCGCCGTGAAATTCAAAATCGGAATCCGAGCTGGTTGATGTTCAGGTAGGCGCTCTGATGGATGCGAAGGTCCGCGATGAGTCGGGACCTGCTGTGAGGATGATGAGACTGGTTGAGGGGTGTTATATTCAGAATATTGGTTTTGATTTGGCTGCTGGTAGGACGAATACTCAGCTGTGGACGTATATAATGGCATTGAATTATTCTGATCGAACCCTGCTTGGTTGTAGACTTGTCCCATAAATCCCGGGTCCTGTTGCTGATAATTATAGGCATTTTGGTAATATCCAGTATTGAGATCGACATTAGCGTTTGGATCGTAATACGCACTAGCCTGCCCGGTTGTATTAGATAGCGGCATACTCTGATAAGTTCCACTTGTTGCGGAGTGAGCCCCTGTTGTCCCTCCCGTTTTATTATCTCTGACAGGAGATATCTGACTTGAGGAAATTTGAGTTCCCGACGGAACAGGGGTCCCGCAAAGGTTGCAGAAACGGCTAAAACTAGCTAACTCAACTCCACATGTCTGGCATTTGATAATCGGCGATTGATTTTCGTATCCAGAATTTTTGGAAAAACTTGGAGTAGGAGTGACACTTCTATCGGAATAAATCGATCCAGTACCGTTGCCTCCAGTATTTCGGGGTTTATATGTGGCCTCCGAATCAACTGAGAATGAAGACGAAGCAGGAGAGCTGGCGTACGTTCCTTCTGCACCATTAGACGAATAAGAAAGGATTTGGGAAGTTTGATACTGAGACTGGGGCTGATAATTGTAGGAGTGGTCTTGGTTCGGTACTGGAATCGGAGCGGAAGAATTGGATGCAACTCCGGTGTGTGTAGTACTTGCAACTCCATAAGCATAATTATACTCAGCTGAACCTATATTAGGGGTCGCACCACCCTGAACCGGATTCTGATTAGAGGACAATCCAATATTAGTGCCAACACCGTCCCCAAATTCCGTACTTTCGTTTAGAGTCGTCAAATTCTTCAACGGCGACGGTGTGCTGATACTCCTTTTCCTTACGGGTAGAGATGCATATACGTTCGTAGGAGGTGCAGAGTTCGATCTTGTGGGAGCTAATGGCGTCGGAGTTGGAACCGACTGGGTGGGCGTGGGAATGTTAGACGTCGGTGAATTGGCAAGATCTTGGTTATTATAAGAAGCGAATGTTGAGAAGTCTTGCTGCGGCTGACTAAACGTAGACGGAGAACCTTGATAATAACCTGATACCATCGCATTCTGCGATGTGAGGTCAGTCGACATTGGCATCGACGATGTCGGAACAGAGGATGTGGGAGGCACGAAAGTCTGATATCTACGGGCTCCGGATCCAACGATGCCGGCTGAAGTAACAGGTGGCGTACTTGATGGGCGATGTTGCGGAACGGATTGGAGTGACGGAACGGATACCGATGGTCCGATTGATGTCCCATTAATATTCTCATTAGAGGGTGCGATAAAACTCTGGCCGAAGGGAGGCGATGGCATTATGTTTGATTGAGGAGGGGTGCTCGAGGGACGTTGATGCGGTGAAATAATTGGTTGTGAGGAATAAATAGCAGCGGATCCCACTGATGTGACATTGGCAGCTATATTAGGGCCAGAAGGAACAAAACTCTGACTCAAAGGAGACGACGGGCTCCGATTTGATTGAGGTGGCGTGCTTGAGGGACGTTGAGGCGGCGCAGATATGGGCTGTGACGATTGCGATAATGTCCTTGTAGATCTAGTTGTCAAAGGAACAGATGATGTAGAATAATTCGTATATCCTGGTGGATTGGAAGTCGCGAAGACAGCAGATTGAGGAGGGGTACTTGAAGGCCGTTGGATTGGGGCAGCCATTACCGGAGGACTGTTTGAAAACATTTGTTGAGTTGGGGTAACGTCATTCATAGATGGTGTCGCGGACACGGGTGAATTCATCGAAGCGTTTGAATAAGTAATATAAGAGTCGTATTTTGATGATACCAGCGGTGTTGCAGCTGCTTGTGTTTTGTTACTTTGACCCGATCTAGCTGTTGAATCTATTTGTGTATATGACGGTTCTGGAACTGCCTGACCATATCCATGCCAACCCTCCTGACCATTCTGCTGAAGGTAATCGACGGGCATTTGGGTTTGACTCGTATCACTCGCTGGAAGAGAACTTGTAGCGTTCTTATCCATATTACTCTGAATGAAAGACCCACCGCTTGCGACAAATCCATGCGTAGTCGGTTTTGGGGACGAAGAGGTAGATGATTGATATACTGAATACATTGATGCAGTATCGCCCATTGCATACATATTTGAGCTTGAAGAGTAAGACTCTGACAGTGACGTCGAAAGGTGAGATGCTGGATACTGTGACTGTGAAGTTGTTAAAGGATATGAGTCAGCTAGGTGACTAGCCACATTCGCATTAGACGCCTCGGTGAAATTATCGTTTTCGGTTGGTCCTATAAATTATAGTACACAGACAAGAAAAGATGATGGTGGAAGAAACACCGCCCCGAAAAAAGAGCAATATTTGAATACACTGCATGATTTTTTATAGTTGCTAGGAGAAGATATAAATTAGGAACAAACCAATCCCATTGACCCCAAGTCGATCATTTACAGGACCTGGTGTTGCCTGCTCTGGTACACTTTTCGATGCATTGGATATGACATCAAACGGATCGGTTTGAGAAACTGAAATGTGTAGATGAACAAGTAAAGAAAAAACTTAATATATAACTGACGAGGATTATGAATTACCGATGGATCGATCGGGAAAGTTAATAACTACCGGTGTTATCCAAGGAGCTATCCCTCGTGTTATACTCTGGTATCTGGTTATCCATTAACGCAGTGGAAACTATATTGGACGCGGGTTGGCCCCACTGCTGTGGATCCGTGGAAGCAGAGTAGGAAGACGCGGTCATATCTTTCATCGCCACTGTGGATGCAAATGCACCCGATGATTGCATCTGAGAAGTAGCGATGTCGGTGGCGAACATATCGGCAGCAGTCTGATCTGGTTGTGGCATTGAGAAGAACGATGCAGAACCTGCAACAAAGGATATTAATAATGATGAAATTAATAGTATTTGAATTGTGCACTTATAATCGAAAATAAATGGCGAACGATTAACAGATCAATGGAGATGGATGAATGAAAACATACTGTTACTGCCATTGTCACCAAACAATCCACTAACATCATTACTTCTTGTCTGTTTGACTGAATAATCAATTTCTTTTTGCACGCTCTGACTTCCGTTTTCGCCTAATTTCAACTTTTCACTCCCACTGGAATTCGGCTTTCCTGAAGTGGTAAAGTTTGTTGAATCAGGAGCAACCTTCATCTGATTTACCCCAAACACCAAGTCATCCAAGTCCGCAATTTCATTTGGACTCGCTTGAGTTTGAGAATCTAAAGATTCTGATGCATTTTTTGGTTCCGTTTTATGATTAGAAGCAACTGTTGAGTTGGTTATATCTTCAAATTCGTCAAGAATACCTGATTCATCGGTTTGAGCCGGCGTATAATCTGTCGTACCCGACTTAACATTCGGCTCAACAGACGCTTTATCTATCTTCTGATCAGTAGAAATCTCGCCGCTAGTGTTCTCTTCACGGTGAGTTTCGGGCTTCGTAAAAGATCCTGTCTCTGCGGTGGAATCCTCGATAACCGCAGGGATAGTGGCCGGAGTAGTTTCCGACCCAAATTCTGGTACCATGCTTTGAATAACATTGGAGTGAGCAGAATTTGCTCCGACCGAGGCTACGGCAGCCGAAGTTGGGTAAGAATACTCGTAATATCCGCTGTGTTGTCCACCTGTTGTGCTATACTGCTGGGATGTATCGTATGATTGAGTTGTCGCAGTGTCTGAGACCAAATGCTGAGCAGATTGCCGTTCTTGATATTGTGTAGAATCATACTCTTGATGATGGGTAGACCCGGGTTGAGGAGCAGGAGCATGAGCAGACTGATACTGATCGTATTGATAATTCTCATTCAGAGTACTATTGTAATTCTGCGTATTATCAGTGTAATAAGCAGATTGTTGGTACTGGTATTGTTGGTAGGTGGAATAATCAGTTTGCGCCTGATATGTTACTCCATTCATATCAGTGTAACCTTGCTGAGGTTGACCCTCCGGTTGAGGATACTGATCAGAATAACCGGGTTGAAAAGATTGAGGAGATACGCCGTACATCTGGTTTTGAGAGTAATTATAGTCATAATTGTAAGATGAAGCGGCTAACTCAGAGGAATTTGTAGGAAGGGTAGATTGCTGTTCGTACGAGGGTTGCTCGTACGAGTATTGCGCTTGATACTGTTGCTGCGCAGCAGGTATACTTGAGCCTATGTTATCGAAGAAGGACGAGGAATCTGGCCCAGCAAAAAGAGTCTGAGTTGTCGGCTGTTCGGCGAAAGGGGGAGGGGACGAAACCTGCGGTGCAGTATTCAATGACGGATTTGGTGGAGATGGGGAGGTCGACGGGAATGATGCAACAGGTGTTGACATAAACGGTTGCGAAGAGGATGTATCTGTTGAGTGGCTAAATAGAGAGGAAGCATCGTTTGTGAACAAATTAGAAGCTTCTCCTACTACTTGCTGTTGTTGCGGTTGCTGCGATGGAGAAGCAGCGAGAGGGCGAGAGGGAGGGGAATTGGGATTTTGAGGAGGAGACGAATGAGAGTTTGTAGTCGGAGGAGGCGGCGATGCATTAGAGTTTTGAGGGATGGCATCAAAGAAGGAAGTGGATGAGGTAGGATCGGGGCCGCCGAATAAGGAGGACGTGTCAGCAAATTGCTGGTTGTTGTTGTTGTTGTTGTAATTCATCCCCGAGCCAGCCATGGCGGGAGGAGAGACAAAAGTCGAGAGTGCGGATGGAATATATCTAAGTCTGAAGTGCGGTGGGGTGAGAGTGGATGATATGGAGCAGGGAGGGGTGTTTATTTGCGGATGGTGATGGTGATGAGGAATGAGGATGGGAATGTGTTGAACTGGCGAGAAGGAACGAACAAGTTGCAAAACCCTGGCCTGTTCACCTGAGCAGAATCATTCATCATTTTTCATTTATTGCACAAAACACACATCCGCTCTCGATCCCATTCCCATCCTATCATTTTTATACATTGCACATTATTATGCGACAGACAGGTCTTTTACATCAAATAGACTTAAACCTGGTGCTCTTGTTCTCGCAAATGTCAGCTGGCCGCTGCGCGGCATGTTTGACGTTTTGTAGGGACGATATCCAATTCTATCTGTATAATTATTTAAAAACTTCGGATTCTTTAAATTACCGACTCATTTCCGTCGATTTTTCTGGAAAGCTAACTTTACATGCAATCAAGCATGAGACATAATAACCTTTTTGTAACTTCTATTTGTGAACCAACTCTGTCAGAATTCTCAGACGAGACTGCAGCATTTTATTTCACAAGAAGGTTTTATATTATCAAGTAATTCTCATAAGCCTCTGGTTGAGGCAACTTTCTGTTCGTTCAGATTCGCTCGCCATTTCAGCTCAGATTATGAGGTTCCCCTTGGTATCGGTCATCGACTGAAAAGTGGATTTCGGTTTAGATTCGGCGCTGCCTGTAAATGTGTTAGTAGTCAATCATGAATTACCTAGTACAAACATCGAATCCAATATCTTGTGTTATAGGTTACGCCGATAAAATGACATATCGTTCCCTTTTACTTGTTCAGTAGGTTAATATTGTGCCAGAATTTGAACCATACAGCCAAACATGGTTTCAACTTTTACCGATGACTTCGTCGTATTGTAACGATAGCTTCTCCTTGCTTTTGGCACGACATATACTCAGTTGAGAAAATTCGCTTTCTCGGGGTAATATGACGTCTCAGAGAGTTCTGTTGACTCTTACCAGGTCCAAACCTATCAACTCCCTCGGTTGCCGCTTCAGTGATTTCATCAAACCAATTTAGAGGGCGATTGAACTAGACTCGACTTGATGAACAGTTTGCGAGATGAAAAGGTCCAGCGGTTTCGGGGCAAGGTTATAAAATGGGGCGATTATTTGAAAGGATGGAATAGCCATTGCAATTTAATCACACATATGGACGTTCCTGGAGTCTCCCCTAAATCCCACTTTCGCACCTGCTCAAGATTTTCCATACAACCTGGGTTCTTCCAGCTTAGCATAGAGTTAGCCTATCATACTTGAGTAATAACCGTTGTGTATCCCACGCTGGAAGTCTAATGAACTGATATCATATCTTCATCCAATCTTGCTATTTACAGCGTTAATTGTTTGTATTGAGGTTGGTATGATTCAAATATGTCAATATAAATACCCGAGTACCATTTATAGAATAGAACTGCCAACTGAATTTTTTGATAGAATTTTCGCATTATAAAGAACTCAATTGAAAGGGGACATAAGTTAGATGCAATCATCCTGCTTGTGTATTAAGAGCTTGAAATGCGGAATATAGGAGATTAGAAGGGACGACGTATGAATTTGGATAATATGCGAAGCGAGAAAATATGATTATTATGTTCGTCTTGGTCGGTCTATTGAACTAATCACATTTCAAATGATACGGGTGTTATGAGAGCCGCAGAGTAGCAAAGGCATGAAATCTAAAAGGTGTGGGTGGGCGGGATGAGCATATTAATTATAGTCACTCGCATCTCGTATAATCTAGATATATACTTCGTCCCTTCGGGCCTCGTATAATCAACGATCCGAGAAGCGGGTTACAATTAGTCATTCATTGTATGATAAAGTAGTTACTATTTTCAAATGTTTCGGAGCTGAGTCTGGGCCCGAGAGGGCTTACTTTTGTTTGTTTACTATTGCGAGGCACGAGCAGACTCATCCCTAACCCCGTAGACGATCGGACCGAGCTGTTGACAAAATTACCACTTGATGAAAATGAATAAACATTACATACCTACGAAAAACTGGCTTGCGAGACGGGTGCCAGGAGAAAAGAAGATAGAGAGAAAGAGGTTGTAAGGGAGTTTTGATCGTTGCAGGCCTGGTCACGAGACGTGTGCCAGGAGGAATAAAGGTGAATGAGCAGGTTAATTATTGGGAACGATCCGAGAAGCGGCTAGTCTTGTCCATACTAACAAGTTACCACTATCTAGGTTAGGTAAGGAGAAGTGTTAGTTAATCCTTTGCTTTGTAATCTGATACGTGAGTTCAATTCTTAGCATGTATTATGTTGATTTTTCGCTATAACAATTTGATATTGTTTAGAGTGAGGTATATCTCTAACATACGCAGTTGATCTTTTTGAGACTTTAAATACATGATTTTCCAACTAGTTGGCAAATTCAAATCTTTACCATTTCAAAAGGAGTGCAGCACTTCACCTTCATCGATATATTGGGAATAGAAAACACATCTATTCGAGCCAGTGTGTATTTTGAGTGTATGAGATGATGGAAATACTCCAAAACGAAGTTGCCCTCCATACAAGTCTTTGAGAATATTGGATCTAGGGTAGCTTTCATAAATTAATTTTAAATTGGAGGCCATTTATTGCACTCCCTGTTTCCTTTATTTGTTGACAAAAATGCGTTATAACTTTGTATTGAGCGAATCGAACCGAAGCAATTTATCGGTAAATCTGAAATTTAGAACAAGTTTTAATACCGTCAACCGACGTCTATACGACATTTATGGGCCGCCGTTCACGATGGCATCGATATTTCAACTGCTCCCATATTATCCACTTGGTGACGTTCTGAAGAATTGGATGATATTAAACATTAGGTATATATTCACGAATTCTCGTGAACCCCCAGACTCAGAGCAAATATAACAATCGTGATTCCTTTATGAATGATTCAAGACACGAAAGGTGGTAAAGCAGACTAGTTAATATGTCGCTCGCGGAACAATTCAGGAGCCTGAAAGAAATATTCCGCGCCATATCAGCACTTGAGAATAAGTTTGATCAAGAGGTCCTCACGGAATTCGTCAGCACCTGCTTATGATTTCCGTCACAGAAAAGTCGTCTCATCAAGAACGAGCTCAAGTTTCATAAAACACAACATACATCTGAATTATACTATTGGATTGTGAGATATGCTTGCAAAAAAAAAAGAATTTAAGAAATATTAACGTGTTTCTTTTCACACTATCATCGGATTAGAACTGCTTTCACAAGCATTCTTATAAATTTGATGGCACAAACACAATCCACGGCTCAAAATGTGGCATTAAGAAGCGAACTGAAAATTTATCATTCGTGTTCCAGGACTTCTGATGATTGTGCGAAAAAATAGCATAATGGTAGTATGGATATATTGGACCTAATGATCTGACAAACGGCATTATTATCACCAAGAAAGTGACGTAATATGTAATTTGTGATTGAGATACTAATTCACTCACATCTCGTATGATGAAATGCTAAGCATATGTAACCAATATTGTTTAGCGAAAATACCACACTCGAAATACATAATACATGTTAACAACATCAAACATAACATTAGAATATAAATTTGGTAACATATAACCAAACAATTACATTCCTTTCCAACAATCAACCGAGATTTTAATATTGAGGATAATGACCCAGTATGTTATCGGTTCCTCACGACACCATATGTGCGAGCTTATCTCATATCTCAAAAACATATTAATTCAACAACTCCATGTATTACATATGTACATATGAAATAAGATATAGTCGTGAGGTCTGGTAAGCCTTGCCGAACATCCGGTGGTACATGTGTCTTGGGGGCAGCTTCCATGAGATGATTAAGGAAATTTTTTCTATTCGACTTCCTATCGAGCCGATTCGTGCATAATTCTCTTCGATGTTCATAAATAAAAAAAAGCTCATAGCATCTTCATTCCTTCACGTGCGTTCACCGACCAAGAATCGCATTGCGCTTAAACACACTTTTCGGTTTCCCCTACGCAACCTGTACGCGAGTGTTATTTATGTCGCGGGGTGGGTGCAATACGCGCCAACATCTTGATTGTGGAGATTTGTACTTACGACTCACTATTATATTTCTTGCCCGTTGTCAAATAGATTGAGAGTCGGATTGTTCCATCTCTAATCACGGAATTTCGCAAACATAATTCCATGGAAAGGACACCGTGAGGCAGTAATATAATGTGGGATCATTATTGGAAATCACCACGATGTCGAACCAGTATATTCCATGTTCATCCTTTTAATTTGGTTATGTTCAAGAATGGGATCATAAGTTGAACAGAGATGCGACTCCTCTATTATACTTCGAAGCTCGTTCTAAACAATTAATCTCCTCATTCACCTTTATTCCTCCTGGCACACGAATGTCAAAGTTTCACGGAGTTTGACTAGAGTTGCTCACAGCTCCCATATTGAAGAAAGATATGGATGCAAAACCTCTGTCAGGAGCAGTTGAAAGTATTGTCTCAGTGGGAGCTTCAGTTTTCGATGTTTTCCTTTCTAAGCAGGAAAACAAGAAGGCGATAGTGGACCAGATTATTATCTCTGCCCGTAAACGTGTAAAATAGAGCAATATAGTATTGAATGAATAACTCAGAACACACCGTTGTTTGAGAAATTGAATTTTGCTCCGATGTCACCAGAAGGTGTTGTCGAACAATGTCCAGCAGATATTGTCGGAGTCGCGGGGGGTATGTAGGAGATATCCCGGCAAGTTGTCGCGGAGACATTCAGATATCCTCCAGACATTTTTGGTGAGGTTGTCTCCGGGATGTGGACTGTAAATCATCGCGGAACGAGGGTATCCTGAGGACATCTTGAGGTGAGGTCGCGAGGATATCCCACGAGACGTCCTAGGAACAAAGAAAGCACATAAACAAAAAGAGTACAGCTGTGGCGTTATCGCAGTTGCAAGGGTGGTTTGCCTGTATATGTTGTCTCTCCACCACACGCCAAAGCCCTAAATGGTGAAAGTGACGAACAGCTGTCACCAGTTCTCCTTTGGCGGAGTTGTCTCTGGGGCTTCTCACTTGTTGTCCCTAACGGTTTAGCTTTCTGACCATTCCGGAAACCGTTCCGAGGAAAGGATATCTCTAAAAAAAGTACGAAATAAAAATCTAGGTCTATGTCTGTCCAATATGTTACATACAGGAATTCAGACCAGTTCAAGGTAAGGCTATGGTTTATTCAGTAGACATAAAGTGAAATTCAGGGTTCCGACGGTCAAATTTTCGCTTCACAAGTTATGATGGTGGTTATACGAGCCACAATTCTCTAATATTGTGTTGCTTCCCTTCTTACAGAATTAGAAAGAACGAATATTGTGAAATACCAGGCAGATATTATGATTATGGAGGGACATTATGAATTGGAAAGTCACGTGTTAGCGATAATAAAGAAATCAATAGTGAGTGAATTCAATAATAATCATGAAATAATGCATGACTTCCTAACAAACAATGTGGATAAGGAAAAATGTTTCAATCAAGTTGATAGCATTGAGGGACAATCACTCTTTTGATTCTCTTTTTCAAACTGCACTTGAAAAGCTACTGGGGTAATTACTGCCCTTTCATGGTTATAGCGGGAGAAGGTTTTCATCAATTCTTTAGTTTGTAATTTAGATATATACCTACTCCATATGGGAACTCTTTATCCATATAGTCTTCTATGCTATGGCAAATTTGATGTATCGCTATACAAATGTACTTGATCATCTCAATTTCGCTTATCTAATAATTCATTGACAATTACATCGTAGGAAACTATCATGAAGGGAGCTCTATATTCATTATACTTCGGGTCTGCTATGACGCACATTATAACTTACAAACTTTTCTGACTATGATTCTATAATCATTATGTATTGAAAATACAACCGACTATATTCGACACAACCAATATTACTCCTACATAAAATTACCTATTGAGATAAAACACATATCAGTCCCGCATACATCCTTCTCTACGACAGTGCAACTATACTATGGCACTTTCGCTATGACAAAAGATGTAAATAGCATCATTCATGTTTTCTTCATCATATATGTATTAATTCGATTATCAAGAAGACGAGTGTAGCGAATTAGGGTTAATGTCGTATATGCATTGCCTTCAGCTATTGATTATACTAGCAATCGAGAAGCGAGTGGCTACAATTGACATTGTTTTGAGCTATTCATTATATTCGCAATTTAATGCTAATAAACTTACTGGATCTACTAATATATAACTTCACCCGCTCAATATACATTGCGTGAGAATCAATCATGACAGATCACGGCATAATTAGTGAATTACACCTTAAAGTAATTACAATACTGGTTTTTTTTAAAAAAAAAAGATTCTGTATGCTATGGTAGCACTGAGAATTTCAACAGCAATCAAATGATCAATTAATCGTCGATCACAACAATTCCAATAACTCGGTGTATGTTGGACGCATCTATGTGTCGCGGTGAGTGGAGGCGTCGTAAATACGAGAGGACAACCATGAGCAGAAGAGAATAAGAAGGCCTGCAATGACGTACTTCAGCTTCATAGAGTTGTTGGTTCTTCAATAATGGCAAGTGAGCTAATGCTAGCTCCATCCACACCTTTGCATTACGATAATCCTTGCCACTGACACAATAATAAGGAAAGCCAGCATATATCTCAGCTTATCATACAAACTATAGGGTTATTGCAAAGTATAACTAACCTGTAGTACTCCACCCCACAATTCCACGCAGTTAGAGCCAACCATTGGATTTCAATTTGCGGAAAATCTTCCCGACAGACTCTGCTAATCATTTCCAAATTTTGTTGAAAAAAGCCGTGCGCGACTGCATTGAATCTAAAATGTAATTATGCAGGTTTCAGACGTACATCATGAATAGTGAACATACCGTTTTTGTCGTTCTCCAGCGCCGCAATTATCATAAGCCTAAAAAACTGACCGAATCTGACGTAATCAATTTTGGGTTTGCCTAAAATAGCCGCTATGGCATCCTACACAGCAAATATTGAAGGTGTAAGTTGTGTGCTTTAGGTATAATACGATAACACTCACCCACCTGTAATACCAGCATCACAGTTGAACTTGGGCACTTGTCGTCCCGAATGACTAAATCTATTAGAAAATGCCATGTTACGATATATATAAGACGTCGACAAGGTTTTAAAGCCATCAAAAAATCGTTGGACTCGTCATAACAAACCAGCAAGTCGCTCAATAATAAACGCAGATTGATTTTTTGACTGGGAGGCCCTCTACCAATTTAATTAGAGCAACAAGCATTCAGAAATCGAGTATGTTAATCAATTATGCATGGACGTATAAGTAGGAAGTCGCGAGTCAATGAAGGAGTAATTGCATTGTTTACGAACTTCAATAATGTCGGCTAGGCTATCATAATAACCCAACTTCAAGTTTAACTCAAATTTGAATGGAATCAACTGAACCGTAAATAATTCGTCTTTCGTGGTTATGGAAGATGAATTGATGAATGTCTGGCATTGCCGTAAATATTCCAAAGCTTCTTCCCACAATATCGTCTTTTGAGGAAACGACAATGTAAGTGAGGTCATACTTGAGGTTAAAGAAATGCTAAATATACCCGTTCTTCTGATTCCGTCATTGCTCTACTCAACTTCAATTTGGTTGCCACAATAATGAAGCAAGCAATTTTCATTTCATTTCTCGTCTGTTCATTTCCATCTGGCATGAGGTTGAGAAACTATATACATGAAAATTGAGATGTTAATCCGACTCCAAACGGTGAAGAATCGGAAGTTTTTGCGAACCTTGTAGACCATTTCGAACAAGATGCTCGTGTGCTTGTCATCTGATACTTTCGCACATTGAAGGCCGATGTTCCATGCTTTTGACCCATCGATTTAAAATTAAGAAGACCCAGATTTGCCTAATCGCGGGACGTAGTACATACCGTTCTTCAAAAACCATTGCATATTCTGTGTCCATCTAGCGGTAATCTTAGCAACTGCATTTTCATCTATCGAGCTGGTTGTATGCTTTTTGCGCCATGCAGCAAAGTAACTCTCACTGGCGGTTAAGGCAGCTACTATTTCATCAATGTGATCTAACCTGCAGCAATTTATGAAGTAAGAGGATAATCTTGTTATTCGAACGTGATATAGGGAAGAAGAACATACCCCGTTGCATCTTGTTGTACCAACACTTTAACCAAACACCTAATTTAAATCCTCTCGTTAGTGAGAATTCAGCACGTTTTGGATATCATGAACCATCCATACCGAAGTATTGAAACACTCTTCTCTTCGTCGCCGCGAACATGCAGTAGTAAATCCTGCAGACACTGTCTGACAACTGTCATCGACCGTTTCTGTACTCATAGAGGAAATCGAGTTCACCTATGACAAATTGTATACTGGTTCCGAAGGGTGACTCACCTGTTTTGCTTCGTACAATGCCGCCGATAACATATCAACATGAAATCCGTCCTCCGATATCATATCTTGTAGACACTGTATGGCTGAATCGTCACGTTAACTAATTAGATCAACCATCACAAAACAGCATTGAAGTATCTACCTTCATCCTCCAGGCCTCTATAGAGGTAAATGAGAAATAACACGAAAGAATTTGAAGCGTCCCCTTTGGACCTCGAATGAGACTCTGACTCAGATTGGGGTGGATTCATACGAGCAAACGTTTGCGCTTTTCGGATTGCCTCAGAGGCTTGGTGCAATTGGTTCAATTCGAGGTGACAAAGGGCAATTTTTCTGGTTTAAGACTTTGATATCAATTGGGAGAGATGGATTAGTTGAAGGAGAACCTGGTCTTACCTGTACACGACTCCTGCATTACTTGTCTCTGCATGTCTACCGACACCACGCTTCGTTATTAACATCTGACTACTGAGATGATACCACGTAATTGCAGTTTGATACTGTTTACTCTGCCACTCTGGAGTTAGCTCTCAAATGCATAGGTGTGGTGAAACAAAAAACTAAATCACCTGAAAGTACCGATCAGCTGTTTGCCACAAGATTATATTAATGGCATCGAGAAAAGTCTGTTGCATTGGGATTTTATCTTGCAATTCTAAGAAATAGAATACAACAACACCAAGCAGGATGGTGTCATCAGAGTAGCGTATTGTGAAAGAGAAGGAGAAGTTCAATACCTGTAATCAATTTTTTCACTTCATCAGTCTTCACGCTCTTTACGTCGTCACCATTTCCCTCCCCGTCATTTGAATCCTCTCTCTTCGCAATAAAGTGAATCTTAGTCATCACAAATTTATAGAAAACTTCAACCTCTGCGCTTTGGTTAGATGACTGCAACTGAGTAGGTGTCATACGATGTAGCAAGATTTCGATAGCTCTGGAAAGATGGAGGAGAGCGATACTCGAATTGCTAGTAATTTCGGTCAAATTTGATTAATTGCGGGTCGAACGATTGGGAGCGAGTAACTTACGATACGTAGTCACAAACATAATGGATCATAGCGAGATAACTGGAAATCAAATCTAAGCATGAATACAAGAAGAACGGCGACAACGAACATACATTTCCATCGGTGACGGCTTTAGTTCAATTAATTCGGTGGCCATCGAAAGTTCTTTTTTGGAGCAAAGATTATTTAAAAAAAACCATCAATCTTCAAAGCGGGTCGAAATATGAATTACCTTGTAGAATCACCTTGTCGTTTTTTTTGGTCAACGTCAATAGTTTCACTTTAAGGTAGTGTAAAGCAATTGAGGGCTTCAGCTAAAGATTGAAGAGTTAGTAGCATGTGAGGTTCACTCTCTCAAGATATCAGCAGAAAAGTACATTTAGTGCTGCATCTACACACTTAATTGCAGACCCATAATTGTCATCCTCGCCATTCTGCCCCTTGTTACTCTCTGATGATGTACTTGCCGCCATAACGATCAGTTGCATGTATTCTGTTGCCATTGACGTGAGCACTTGGATCTAAAGCGAAAAGAGTTGTCTCAGCAGTTCAACATAACACCTTCAAGTTCTAACTGATTACATGAGACTTAACCTTAAAATCCACAATTTTGTTTGAGCAATTGCTTCCATCATCCTGAAATTCGAAAGAGTCAAGTAGGCTGAATGCAAATCGAAACCACTTAATGCTGCCAGAGTTTGACAAGGAATCATCTGAAGCCTGTTGATGTTTCGACTGTCCAAAGACATTGGCTTGTTTCGCGATGGACAAAAGCTAAAAACTGAAGTTAGTTTTATCAAAAATAGCTGGAATAATAATACTCTTACGAGGTCAGTGCTGCCAGGGTCTTTTGCCACCGATTTTAAAATTAAAACCGCCTGTTCCAGCATGTACTGTGCGACTGATGGTGTCGAGTGTTTCCAAGCCTAGGCCAAATAATTAACTTTCGTCTATTTGTGAAGGATAAATGCATAAAACTTGGAAAGGTAACCGATTCTGCTTTCAAGAGATAGAAACTAGTGTAGAGCTTAATTCTCTGTAACGTAGGGGGGGAAGGGCAACATCGCATTATTCTTTCCTGAATCTAACATAAAAATCCACTTTTCAGCATTTCAATCAGAGCAAAGGGTACAATGCTACCATAATTCATACTGTGCTCGCCATATCCAATTGCTTATCCGCTTTTGCTTGTTCATCTTGTTCTTGATGGGGGTACATTGGTTTTAGGCCTGGATAAGTCGCGGTCGTAAAATACAGCGCGGGTTACCTAGCCAATCTTTCGTCGTCTTGTTGGCCAAATTGAGAAGTTTCAACAACGCTGTGTTGGCATATTTCAGTTAGGGACAATGATGTTTATGAGCCTTTCAAAAGTAAGTTGGGTTATCTCGTACTCTTCTCGTCCTTGTTTTGCGCTGCAGCTAGACAAATCAGCCCCAAAGCCGTTTCCCTCACTAATTATGTTTGCGTTAGCGGCTCCTGAAATTGGATGTTTTGAAGTAGATCAAGACGTACGATGCGCAACTAATTGTTGAGATATGTGGATTTTAGCGGTTTCTGAATCTAGTAACTTTAATTCCACGCTCTTATTCCAAAGGTCGACACCTGCCATTTCGCGCGTCAGTCCAGAGTAACGTTCACAGAAGTGAACTTAAAGGAGATGGAAACACACCATAAGAGTCTAAGCGAGCAGTAAACTCCCTGATATCATAGGTTAATTCGAATTGCGTTAATTTCTTTGATTCGATCTGTATTTCATCAAGCAATTTCTGACAGTGGGTGGCTGAGCCACTTGAGGGACGAATGAGTGACGATTTGATGTCCTGAATCAACGCTTTTTTGGTACGGCACAAAAAGAAACATAATTACTACTGGCGACATTTGGAATGAGGAATAGATGACGGTAACAACCATTGATAAGATTACATGATTGCGCTATTCGCGAACTGTTGTGTTTTCCCGGTTCATCCACTGCAGTTGAAAGGATTGAGGTTGGATGCGGACGGGGGATGGCCGAATTGGGCCGTGAGATTGACTGCCGCTTCGGATTATTCTTGCCTTCCATTGCTACCATCGAGATGATAATGTTTGCGTTTGTTTGCTATGGCAATTTCTGTTGCCGATGTAGATCAGAGAGTTTGAGGGCGGCAAGAGGGAATCGTCGGGCAAGTATGTGAACCGGTGAACCACTGGGTGAACCAAGTATCATTGATTTATATGTACATCAGGTATCAATTTATATTAACATTGTATGGTTTTAAATAGACTATATGGTATAGCGTATTATTAGATTTCTCTATTCTAAGAGTTGAACAGAGACTATAAACTGGCTTTAAACGTTCTGTACATTTTTTCAATCAAGTCGAAAGGGCCACTGCCAGGCGCAACGATAATCATAAATATTCGAAAATATGAAAGAAGAAACCTGCCAGCGTCCATTATTAATGATATACTGGTAATTGGCAAATCATCCTCAAACTCTGTACTCCGGAGAAATATCGTCAATATCTTGCATGCCAACCCTCAGATCTTCAAGTATCCCGTCTTCGAGACGGTAGACCCAACCATGCAACTTTAACATTTGCTTTCGCTTCCTATTATTACGAAGAGGTAAGAATCAGCTTATCTCACAGTGTATGATTTCAGCTTAAAAGAGTAAGTTACCATGCATTCTGAACAATCGCTAGTCTACCTAACTCCTGCACCGAGTTCATCACGTTCAGACGAACGAGCAATTTCTTTTTGTCATCCTCATTGTGCAACTGCTGCATCTGTTTTCGATGCTTATGGCATACATCCTTTATCGCTTTTATCCAATGGTCAATCAGTCCGTAGGATTTCGCTGATAACGCAGCCGCCACACCTCCACACTCGTAATGCCCAGCGACTACTATGTGTTCAACTTTGAGATGGTCGACTGCATAAGTTAAAGTCGATAAGAGATTGAGATCGTTCGGAAGACAGAGATTGGCAACGTTGCGATGCACAAATAGTTCACCTGGACCTATTTTAAACGAACATTTAGTCATCAAAATTCAGACGACATGGGGTAAGCATCGACCTTCATTTTCGCCTAGAAGACTATCGACCCACACCAGAAACTATACATCATTCTCTTTCATTCAAATTATGTGCAACGTCAAAGAGAAGTACTCACCAACGCCAGTTATTCTGGCTACAGGAATTCGACTGTCAGCACACCCAATCCATAGGACCTTAGGATTCTGACCTTTAACACTTTGCTGAAATAATTGGGGATTTGTTCTTTGTATCGATTCAGCCCACCTTCGGTTTGCAGAAAGAAGGCACGATAGATCCGGTGCATTGGAAGGAACACTAATAAATTGTTCTCGTTGTCGACTGTTTTTAACTGGGGGGGGCTGTTTTTGATTTGAGAAACAGTCAATTTCACCAATCTCTGATGAAAACAAGGGATCAAATAATAGTTTAACCTGTAAGCGGAAACCTGAATCTTGATATCTCCGGTTTACATGAGGATCGGCATCTCGATTGCGCATATCAGATGTCAATGGTGAGGAGTAGTTTTGTACACCGTCTTTATACTTCGGGGATTTAGTTCGCAAATCGTCGCGATGTCCTCTGCCTTCTGTAGTGAATGAAAAGTAACGGATAACGAGGTGAGAGGTAGTATACTTGGTTTTGATACAAAAAGTGACGCCTCACCATTTTCCGGTCGTATTCTCATGTGGTTCAGCTTATCAGCCATAAAATTGGAACTATCAAATGAATCCGCCGAAGTTGTGGTGAGATCTGAATCATTTGAATCTGGGGAGTCATTGGCTGTGGTCAGATAAGGGCCAACGTAAAATTTACACGAATGTTGAACTACCTGTGTCTCCGGCTTGTATCCTGTTGCTACCTTTGCCCTGCATCCTCTCACGAGTACCAGATTGCTCCTGTTGATTCCAATGTCCATCCCAATTTGATTGACCATTGGTCTCATTGTTACCATATCTCTGCCTTTCTGTGTTTTGATAGATACCTGTTTCAGGTATGCCGCCGTTATACCGTCTGTCGTTGTATGTTTTTGTTTCATCAACCCGCCTTTTATCTCGCTCGACTCGATTTAATTTTTGTGAAGTGACAATGCCGCCTAACTCTCGACCAGGCACAAGGGTAGCGTTATGGCCGGAGTATCCAGAGGACGACCCGCATCGATGGCCACCAGGATTCGCAGCGATATCATAATTACAATGCTACAGAATTGGTTTGAGTTGTTAAACATGATTTTAACGTAGCTCTATATTTCGATTTGTCGACACATATTGCCTGCTAAAATAAAATCAAAATAAATGAAAGCCTTACCTTGCAAACGAATTGAATCTTTGCCATTGGAGGTATCCTAGTAGACTGCATCAACTCTGCTTCCCTTCTGCTTACAGAGGGCTTTGCCATCGGTATGCTGAAAATTTTATCACAGCTCTTCTTTCTAATACGGAGCTGAAACCTCTGACTGGATGGAAAATAGCTGTTTGCCTTTGGGTTTCCAACCTCAAATCTTGATTCGAGTGTATTTAATTGTTGTCGCTGGCGGCCGCGTGCCTGACGCCATCTTGACGTTTCGAGTCCACATTAAGACAGCGAATGGCATCCATTCAGCTCGCTTCATTACATTACACACGATACTATAAATCGATACATTCGTCACTCTAATTCTGTGACACTGCTTTCTATTATATGTGCTGAACCGTCAACCGTAATTATATCACTTCGGAATACGGAGTACCTCACTGTCGTAGGAACCGATAATAAAGCTAGTTTCATGCTTTTGGTTAATCAAATCTCTAAAGCAGGTATTCAAGCCATACTCAGGATGTATCTCTCATCACTCTGAAAGTGGAGCTTAGAAATTCTTCCGCATAAGCAAGTTGCATTGGCACGGTGTCAGAGGTCGTATGCACAGTACGGGCAATTCTGTGTCCATTTTACTACTGACTTATGATGATGATGATGATCAAGTTTCCCGGAAAGGAGGAACTCTTAATTATTTGTGACGTTTTATTGAACCGTCTAAATAACAAGACGGATATGGGCCCGACATTAACCCTTAACCAACCCAAGTCTTGATTAAATTTCGGAACGAATGAGCAAGGAATGATGAATTGGTTACAGATTCTAAATTTCCAGTTTGCCAATATACTTAAAGTACTCTTTTGATAATTGCGCAAATCCCCTTAATTATCTAAACTGCTGGCTGGAATGGTCGACCAAGCCCTATTTGGCGGGTCGAGGAAACCATTTATACTCAACCATACTGTGTTGACAATACATCTTCTCTATCTTAATAGTCTTTATCCAGAATTAGCGACATGGGTGATATGTGTTGAGCATCGGTTTCATTAAGGTAGAAGTATGAAAGAATGCAAGACGCCCGTTTTTCTCATTGCGCAACCAGCTCATTCCAATGAGTCATTGGGAAATCATATCCAAATTGTCAATTGTCCTTCTTTTCCTGCATTACTAAGCTGGTAATTACTTTATAAATGGTTGGACTGCAGCCCGCGTCTGCTCCAGAGGTCTGAAGCCGCTGATCACGTGACACCACATCAATCCATTTCTACCATCACCAAAAACACTTACTTCCAGCATCGCTCACATCCCCGAGTACAAATTAACACTTTTTTATCAAGGTATGCTATCGTTCCAGCACTGTGATGAACAGCCCTTATGGATTAGCCTTTGTCGTTTGAGAATTACATGTGGTTTTGGATGGATGGATTTTTTTTCTTGAGGGATGCGCAACCACTGACCATGGACTTACCCACTAACCATGTTTCCATGCACTTTGTTTGACCTACGTTTGAATATTAGGGATTAGCAAAAATGGGAAGACGTCCAGGTATGTCCAATTATAGAGTTACGCTTATTCAAATTAACATGCTATTCTGACTAAACGTCCACTTGTTATTAGCTCGTTGCTACCGTTACTGTAAGGTACATCTTTTCGAATAACATCCCCATAGGAAAAATCATGGTAGCTTTATGATAGTACCGAAGTCTAACATAATTTTAATTGCTCTTGATTGATGTTTGGGAAACTTTAGAACAAGCCTTGTATGTGTTCTTTGCTTATTAGTGAGTCCAGAGTGACGGACTAACCTTTGTTGCTTCTTTCAATGTTATGAACAGACCCCAAATCTCGTTTCTGTAGAGGTGTCCCTGGTATGTACTCCAATGTTATTTTTACTTTTATTCCGTATTGTTTTCTAATTCAAAAGCACTTCTTCCATAGACCCCAAGATCAGAATTTACGATTTGGGTCGTAAAAAGGCCAACGTTGATGAATTCCCATTGTGTGTTCATATGTTGTCTGATGAGTACCAACAAATCTCATCTGAAGCTCTTGAAGCTGCTCGTATTTGCGCCAACAAATATATCACCAAGGTTGCCGGAAAAGACTCTTTCCATCTCCGTGTCCGAGTTCATCCTTTCCATGTCATCCGTATTAACAAAGTGAGTAGCAAGCTTCTTTGTTCGTTTGCCAGTGTACCAATTACTTACCTCTTTTCTTTGCAGATGTTGTCGTGTGCTGGAGCTGATCGGTATGTCTTAAATGCAAATTCAGGCTGTTCCTGGTGCACTGAACTAAACATCTTAAATTTAGTCTCCAAACTGGTATGCGAGGTGCTTTCGGTAAACCTTACAGCACCGTCGCCCGTGTCAACATCGGTCAAGTTTTGATGTCCATCCGCACCAAGGACCAAAACAAAGCCGTTGTCATCGAAGCCCTTCGTCGTGCCAAGTACAAGTACCCTGGTCGCCAAAAGATTCTTGTTTCCAAGAACTGGGGTTTCACCAAACTGACCAGAGAGCAATATATTGAAGAAAGACAAGCTGGACGTCTCCAACCTGATGGTTGTTACGTCAAGTACCTTGGGTGAGTTTTTCTTCTGCAACAGGTTCTGAATGTATGCAGTATGATTGACTGGTAATATTTGTAGCAACCACGGTCCCCTCGAAAACTTTTACAAGAGATCTATCTTTGCTTAAATGTAACTGTTAGGTCCCAATATAAGTAATGTACATGTATGAAGAACCGTTAATAGTAAAGTTTGATTGATTGGTCTTGTGAAAGAATTTGGCTATTTGGAGCTATTACTTCAAAAAGAAATCCATAAGCAAAAGTGAGGATACATTTGCAGCGGAGTGAGATGACAATGTTCGCATCTGAATAATCGTTTAGGTGATAAAATGAAGCGCAGAAACGCAAAATCAAGTGTGCGCTCCCAAATTCCACTTGCCGGGCGTAATGAGCAGGTGAGATGAGGGGGACACGTCGTCATGAACACCGAGTCAAACATCCACATCCACAACATTCGAATAGTATCCATCCATCATCACTTTCTCTGTCTTAGCCTTCGCAATCACTCCCGACATGAATCCTGAACCAACCCCAGCCGAAGACAGTGCTCTGCCCATCGCTATCCTCATCGACGAGCTCAAGGGGGAGGATGTAACCGGAAGACTCGCCGCTATTAAGAAACTCTCCACAATAGCTCTTGCTCTTGGTCCTGAAAGATCAAGAGATGAGTTGATACCATTCCTTACTGGTTTGTTATATGTCCTTTGGATTCATTGACTATGTAAAGTGGTATATCACTGGGATATCTTGACTGCCCAACGCGATGTGAGAAGTGCGTCGCTTGGAGTGAGAATTGACCAGTAACCACAAAGAAGCTAAATTGGAGCAATCATATTGATATCCTATTCCAATTTATCATCTGTCTGTTTGCTGTCTTTATTATAAAGAATCTACCGATGATGACGATGAGATATTAGTTGCCCTTGCCGAAGAATTGGGTAATTTGGTCGATTTCGTGGGGGGACCCCCTTTCGCACATGCTTTGCTCCCTCCTCTTGAAATTTTAGCAGCAGTGGAAGAGACAGTTGTGAGGGAGAAGGTAATATTCCGTGATACATTTTGTGTTCTTATCTGGGTTACGCATTTTGGCAGTACGCTGTAACTTCATCTTGTCTACCACCTGAAATCTGACTTTTATAAACAACCATTTCACCGAACAACACTATTCCTGACATCTAGGCCGTCGAATCTTTGAATAAAGTTGCTACCTCTCTCTCTCAACAACAAGCAGAAGAATCCTTTGTTCCATTGGTAAAAAGATTATCTGCCGGAGAATGGTTTACAAACAGAACAAGCGCGGCCGGATTATACGCTTGTTGTTACGCTTTGTGTCGCCCTGAAGTCCAGCAAGAGTTGAGAAAGTGTGTAATTCATTTATCTTTCAATAGAGAGTTTGTTGGTTAGAGGAGGCTAATTCTTGGCATGATGATCGTTGTATTCCGGATGTTGACTTGCCGTTGTCGTTAGATTTTATACTCAGTTATGCCATGATGATACTCCTATGGTTCGACGAGCTGCTGCCTCTAATTTAGCGGTACGTTTCTCCTCACCCATTTGTTTGTGTTTAGTGATTCTGAGATGTGCTCTATTCATTTCAGAAATTCACCAAAGCTGTTAGCAAAGAACATGTCGTAAGCGAAATTTTACCGGTGTTTTCGCATCTATCCACGGATGAGCAGGTACATTACTTTTAAGGGTTATTTCGGCAATTATATACTGCTCACCAATTTGTCCGCTTTGTCGGTTACAGGATTCCGTGCGACTTTTAACCGTCGAGGATCTTATCGCCATCGCCGAAATTTTCACACATGAGGAATCCAAAACACATTTACTTGCATCCTTACGGAATTTATCATCGGATAAAAGTTGGAGAGTCCGATACATGATCGCAAGTCGTTTCGTTCAATTGGCAAAAGCTGTCGGACAAGATATCGTGAACGAAGAGCTCGTATATGCGTTTGTTCATTTATTAAAAGACAATGAAGCTGAAGTTAGATCTGCCGCTGCCACACAATTGCCTGGTATATTAATTTAACATTAAAAATGCGCCCTGCTTACCTGCATTTGACATATGTTCCGTTATCATTATAGGATTCTCCGGCCTCATTGACGCCCAAACCATTTTACAACAAATTGTTCCTTGTGTCAAGGACTTGACGACTGATGCGTCGCAACATGTCAGAGCTTCGTTGGCTCAACAGATCAGTGGATTGGCACCATTATTAGGAAAAGAAAAGTACGGATTGCTTATAATCTCTTCCAGAATACACTGATTTATATCATTGACATTTTACTTTAAGTACGATTGAACATCTACTTCCATTGTTTTTACAGCTTTTGAAAGACGAGTTTTCAGAAGTTCGTCTTAACCTTATTTCAAAACTAGATGGGGTCAATCAAGGTAAATATTATGTTCTCAAGCAGGAATGATATTTCGTAGGAGTCTGAATGTTTTTTGTGTTCACCCTCAGTTATCGGCATCGAATTGCTGTCTCAGTCACTCTTACCAGCTATTGTGGAATTGGCAGAAGATAAACAGTGGCGTGTTCGGTTAGCTATCATTGAATACATTCCATTGTTAGCAAAACAATTGGTAGGTTCAGCTATCTCTGTCAGTTTTCTGCCATTATTTCAATTTGCTAAACTCGCCGTCCCATTCTATAGGGAGTTCAATTTTTTGACGAGAAGCTTGGCAATTTGTGTATGACTTGGCTTGGGGATTCGGTCTACTCTATCCGGGAAGCTGCCTCAAAGAACCTCAGAAAATTGACTGAAGTGTTTGGTGTTGAATGGGCTAAGTCAACTCTCATACCGAAAGTTGTACCAATGGGACAACACACCAATTATCTGTATCGCATGACTACCTTAGCGACCTTCACTGTGAGTAGTCTGTTCACTTTACCCTCATTTGTCGATGTCGCTTGAGATTAACGCTTCGTTACTGTTGTTTCTAAGACAATGGCATCGGTGGTCACCCCGGAGCTACTGAAAGAACATCTATTACCAACTATTACTAAACTGGGCTCCGATCCAATTCCTAATATCCGCTTTAACGTTGCCAAGTCTCTCGAAGGAGTTGTACAGGTTATAAAAAAGAATCCCGAAACTGCAGCTTTGATAGACTCGGTCGTGAAGCCTACCCTTACAAAACTCAGTGAAGATGGGGACGGTGATGTGAGGTATTTTGCTAGCAAAGCTTTGAATAGCATCGGTATGTTTTAAATCGTCTAAAACAATTTGTGTTTGTACTAACGCATGTCAATTTATTTTACTTTATCGTAGCTTCAGCTTGAGGATTCGGTATTCCTGAGATCGATCAGCGATCTTCACTCGCAATTATGGTTGATACCCAAAAAATTTCTAACTTCAATTCACAGCCTTGATCTTCTCTGTTTGAACGCAGCTTTTGTAGACATTTCTTTGCACCCATTCCTAGATATCTCCGAACTCAAATACTGTTATTCCATCCTGTATTTCCTTGTGTCGTTTATTTTTTACAATTCTTTTGGACATTGAGGTTGAACTCGTTGCCGTGGATAAACAATTCTTGTTGTTTTGGTAAGGTCATAAATAGGGACTTGATGATAATGAGTGGAGTCGGAAGGTATTGCAGGGTGTGTGTGATGTGGCGTGAGATATTTCCTTTGTTTGTATATACGATGTCTTTAAGATTATAATGTTTCTTAAACAATCAACAACCTGAGTTGGAATACTGTGAATTCAATTTCGATGATGCCGGTTGTAACTAGGCAATTTATCTTACGATGCCAAACAAAAGGTTAATCTGAGCTTCTCTCAATTGATTTTGTCTTGCTTTGCCTTTTGGACCGATGGTGGAATCAGTTTACATCTGGGCCAAATCGAATTCCATTCTGCTAGATGGGAGTGATCTGACGACGTTGAAAGGTTATTTCCATACATCTTCTTGTTGCTCATACGGAGGAATTTCCCCCGACCGGCATATTCAGAAGTCCGGCTCTCTCCACAAATATGTCCGACTCCGCTACATCAGCACAAGTGAACACAGAACTCTTCGTCACTCTTTGCAATGAGCACCTTCATTCGTTGACGAATCAACCAAATTCATCTGTGTCATCCGCTGTCGTAACCCTGATATCTACCGCCGTTCCAATCCTGGATGGTTTCTACTGCTTGGACAATCGATTAATAGCTGAATTTGAAGATCGACCTAGTCTAATCGGAAAACTTTATGAACTTGGAATCGACAATCATGAGTGTGTCCAGGCCAGTTTACTTCAACAGTACAATAAAACCAAGAACAAAGTCCGTCGACAATTTCACGAAGAGATCGCTAAAAAGAATGTTGAATATTTGAATCAAGCATTGGAGTTGAAAATTGATCCGCTACCTACATTATCTGACAAACGTATCGCATTGATTGATTTCATAAATATGTACAAGAACACTGTTGGGTCCGGGCCATTCGTCCGAGGACTTCGGAGATCACTCGAGTACACCGAGTTTTATATTGAACGATACAAAAATTCGAGTCAACGAGTTTATGTCGCTTGGATTTTAGACGATCAAATTTTAGTTCAGCCCGGTGAAAGATTTATGAGAGATGGAATTGGTTTACTGAAATCCTTAGGGTTCAACTGCATCACCTCAACGGCCAACATCATGATTCAGGAAACAATAATTCAAATAGACCACAATCAGCCGCTACTGGAATCAAATTCAGATAAGAGGCTTTGGTACATAAAGTGGGATATGAATTTGCTGGGAGAGTTGACTCAATTAGCAAAGGTCATTGCAAAGTATGATAAAGAGATTCAGTTTGGAAATGCAAATGGGGAATGGATTGAGCTCGACGAATCTGGCAAGGTCATCGGAAAGGTTAAGGTGCGGCGAAAGTCTGGTATTATTAATTGGTTAGCCAAATGGTTGAATTACATTTTCAGACCATTGAAGAACTTTTTCAGATGGTTTAAGGGTGTCATTTGGTCATAGCATAGTTAGAGCCATTGCGTTATTGTTCGGTTTGAAATAATATTTTGACGATTCATGGGCCTGTCGAATGTCGCAACAACGATGTATGTGAGCGTGAAATGACATACCAACGGCCATAAAACCATTGTAATCCGAACAAGTGGTCTATTTACCTCATTTTGGCTAGACGTTGACGAAACACCCAAATTGATTCATCGCCTTCGATAATGTGATTTAATAGGTTTGAAAATTCAAGAAACGGAAATTTAAGCCTAATGTCCTTCTTCACTCTCGTTGCGAGGTACTGAACATATCGAGATTTACGCATCTGATTTTGCGTGGATTTAACATTGACTTTATTGACCACGGGAGAAAGTTAACCCGTTTGTCTTATCTAAATTCTACAAGTGAATTTGTCCATAACCCCGATTGCGAACCTACAGATATCAAGCAGGTAAACATAAACATTGGCATTAGTTCAGCAACTAATTTCGAAGGCCCAATATAAAAAGGATACAAAACTAACCTTGCTCTCAATCCATACATAAGCATCTAACAGCAATTCCCAGATTCTCCCCGCCGCACTGCATAAAATATCCCATATCCTTTCAAACGCTTCGAGGTGTGGAATGATTTCGGCACCGCGGTATCCAACTTTAAATCGATAAGCCGCGTGAAGAATGAAGTAGGCCAGGGTTAAAGAAAAGATGCTAGTTTGAAGTAGACAATAAATAAGACTCATCAATTATGGACGAAGGCGCGCGGCATAAGCCAGTAGCAAAGAAAGGATGATAACTTACACCCAAAATACAATCATTCCTGCACCTATCCCGCCTAAAAGGTTACATCCAACTGACGATTCCCAATCAAAAGTGGTGCGACCACACGCAGCTTGACCTTCAGTCAGTTTTGGTGTACCCTTATGGTAATATAAAAGAGACCTCTCTAGTCAATCCATCATCGAGGAGACTTAACCCAAGATTATAGCTTACCAAACCGCTACCGCAAGTGAACCTGATTTCAGTGATTCTGGGTGTTCCATCAGGACACTTATCACCATCTTGATATCGTAGCGTCAACTGGTCACCTAGTCGTAACCGGTCAGTTTTTCAAGGATGGCAAATAGATAACTTGCAATCAACAATTACCGACGACTGTCAGTTCGCCGCTTTTCCCCAAAACTCTCGGTGATTCCGCCGTATTAGACGAGATGCCACACACTCGAGTTCCGTCCGCGCAACGATTCTGAGAAGAAGGAACAAGCGGATGGCACACATTGATAAGATAAGTGCTGTCGTCATTGGGGGCCGTCACCTCCCAGTTCGTGCTGAGGGAAAGGTCATTTATGAGTACACGATAAGAGACAATAATAAGAACATAAACATACCCTTCTTGCGTTCGTTTCAATGGTGATAAATCAAACTTCACCGCTTGAGATTGATATGTGCAATCGGTAACGATAGCTTCCGATGGTTTATTAGGAGTGTTGGGTTGTTTGGCCAGATCATCCTTTGTACAGCTATTATGGATTGATAAACAGAGTGAGAAAATTGTGCAACATATTATACCGACGAAATTCAACTTAATCTTACGCATAACTTGTTGCCCATT
Source organism: Paraphysoderma sedebokerense (assembly GCA_025602915.1). Taxonomy (NCBI): domain Eukaryota; kingdom Fungi; phylum Blastocladiomycota; class Physodermatomycetes; order Physodermatales; family Physodermataceae; genus Paraphysoderma; species Paraphysoderma sedebokerense. The sequence continues at coordinate 46,509 of JAHLJZ010000087.1, forward strand.
TGAATCTGTATTCACAATTTTCTTGGCCTAAGAAAACCGGGTCTCCCTGATTAAAAATTGCCAACATGATTTTGAAGTTGTCAATGAAAGAGCAACAGCGGGATGATATTTGCAAACTCAAACTCCAGTTAACAATTCAAACATACCCTTGTTCCATTAGCCGCTCCACTTAAACACTCGAATTCTACCGTTGCTGACATGGACCTTCCCGAGTTCGATGAACACGTATCGCCGTTCTTTATTCTCATAACGATTTTACCATTCACAAGTTCTAACGTCGAGTCTGATAAAGTTCCTAAAGATTTCCATGACTGTAATAAAGAGTGTCCACATAATGGTGTTAGATCTCGCATGGATTAAGTGAAATAGCACGAAAACAATAAGCGATGAGTCCACACGTACTGTTTTATCCGCTGCATTCTGCCTACTTGTCAGGCAACCTGCTGACCCTGACTTACAGAAATCATCATTTATTGGATGGCAAATATTGAGGTAAAACTGATCATCAGATTCGGAAGCAACAAAATAATCGCTGAGGGTATGGGCGTGACAAAGAGAGAGTGGACAAATGAGAACTAAGTTAACTCATGATAGCTGATATTGATAATCAACTGAATCGTTGTTCTATCAACAAAAACTTACACATGATCTCTTGCGAGTTTTCTTAAATTTATCACTTCTCCAGTATCTACTTTGATATTGCACGAATTCTGGTCCAAAGATACGACGTGGGCCAATAAGTGACCAGCTATGAGTGTACCGAGAGATATTCGCAATATCGACATCGAACGATTGAGAATTAATCTCATTGTGAAAGGAATATCCTAATACAGAATTTGTGAATGGTGCGCTGTCTTTAAATGACTTGGCGAGTTTGGATTTGGATTGGGCCTCGTATCCACGTCCGTAATTCACCTGGAGTGGACGTAACGGTTTTCAAAAATCGATTATGAAATAATGATAGAAAGTAGATATGCCGGCGTTTCAGTAAAGTTTCATAATGCCATCTATAATCTATGTCAGTTGAGTTTGACATTGTTCTAGTCAGAATGTCGATGGTGATGAAGAAGTCACTTTTGAAGTACTAAAGCCTCAAGAGCCAATTCAAAAATATTTATTAGGATATGAACGTAGATGTGAACAAATGTACATTGATTTTGAATGCAATATTCCATGGAACTTTGGAAAAGTAACAAGGTAATTGTTTCCTCAGGCAAGAGCAAGTTAGAACCATGGGGTAATCTTAAAGACTAATCGAAAATTTGCAACATCATCGGAAACAATAAACACCAAGGTATTACAGGAAAATACACAGCAAGATTGTCTGATTCACTTTTTGAATATCAACCCCAAATGAAACGCTGCCAAAGAACGGGGATATCTCGGTCAGTGAGTCTTGGAGTTATCAACTCTTCACCTTCTAAAAATTAACTCTACCCAGAGTAAGGACATTAAATTTTCCTTGGGTGGAGAAAGAGTGTCGAGGTGTGATATTGATACTGTAAACTCGGTTGCCGCTTCTAAACATGCAATTTAATTTTTGTTTGGGCAGAGGCGTGACATGTTGTAACGACCAGTATTAAATCTTGCTCATTGATAATGAAGATAGACTCGAAATGACTAAGTACACTGACTAAATATATATAAAAAAAACCGAGCGCCACCCACTTCGGTATCGTAACTTCATCTCTTGAACTAAAAATTTGCCATAGTCGAATTCTTTAAGGTGACGACTGGCGAAAATGGCCTCCAGGGTACCAATAATTCCTCGGCTTCTGAACCGGTTGCCTCGTCCTCTCAATCTTCGACTGTGAGCAGAAAATCTCATTTGTTTATCTCAATATTGCAGAGGAGCTAATTGACTGAGTGTTGAATTGTTTGTAGCATTCCGAACCACCGATGTTTCTCAACTAGTCCGAATTCAACAAGCGCCTATTCGTCTCGTCGGCAGTTCAAAGTCGCGGCGGTTCTTCTAACCGGCATATCAGCTATTGGTGCAGCTAGTTATTTTTCTCGAGAGAACGTTGTGAAGAGGAATGATTTGGTAAAATTAGTCGTTTACTTTGTTGTCATCTCGTCTATTAATTTGTTATTGCTTTTGCTGTTGCAGTCAACCGCGGCTTATTGCGAAGGAAGGAAGACGACCAAGTCCAACAAAGCGGTAAGTAGATATTATTGAGATTACACCTATTCAATCAAACTCATGTTTTGGAATATCACGCTAGACGTCCTCATCAAGCGATATCGACCTTGCCGATACCAAAGTTCCGATGCGTGATCGCATGGCACATTTTGTTCATCAACTTCAGAACGAAATCACCTCTAAGATATCCGAAATTGACGGAACTCCGTTCCATGTTGACTCTTGGACACGCCCTCAAGGTGGCACTGGGGTTTCCTGTGTCCTTCAAGGTGGAAAAGTTTTCGAAAAAGCTGGTGTCAACGTATCTGTAGTTCATGGTGACCTTCCTCCCTCGGCTGTTCAGCAGATGCGAGCTCGTGGTAGGGATTTCAAGGGATTGGAAGAACATGGTTCTGTTCCTTTCTTCGCTGCCGGAATCTCTATCGTCGTGCACCCATGGAACCCGATGGTGCCGACAGTTCATTTGAATTATCGGTATTTCGAGGTTCAGAATCCAGAAAATCCCGACGAAGCTGTGACATGGTGGTTTGGAGGAGGTAGCGATTTAACACCTTCCTTCGTTTTCGAGGAAGACGCTGTGCACTTCCATCAAACTCTCAAAACGGCTTGTGACAAACACGACCACTCTTATTACCCGAGATTCAAAAAATGGTGTGATGATTATTTTTACATTCCTCATCGCCAAGAATGTCGTGGCGTCGGTGGTATCTTCTTTGATGACCTGGATGACCGATCCCCAGAAGAGATATTTAAATTCGCTCAAGATTGCGGGAAAGCATTCTTACCATCTTACGTACCAATTATCTTGAAACGAAAAGATTTACCATATACAGAAGATCAAAAGATCTGGCAACAAATTAGAAGAGGTAGATATGTAGAATTTAATTTGGTGTATGATAGGGGTACAAAATTTGGATTGGCTACTCCTGGGGCAAGAATTGAAAGCATCCTGATGAGTTTACCATTGACCGCTAGATGGGAATATCAGCAAAAGCCTAAGATCGGAAGTTGGGAGGAAAGATCGCTTGAAGTGTTGAAGAAACCAAGGGATTGGGTTTAGATCACAGATAAATGCGTTAGTCCTTGTTTTGATATCAATCTATGTATCTACTCTTTTTTCCATTAAGTGATATATCTGCAAAATATTTCCTATTGAAGAATACTTGATGGCTTGATTTTTCAACTAAAGATCAAAATACCTGAGTGAATCTTTTCGCTCAAATGGTGCTATAAACAATTGAGTGCCTGACTCGCTTACTTAAAGTCTGATTTGATCAAGTAACGTTTATATAAAAAGAATGTCTCGGAGCGATCAATAGCAAATTGCTATCAGACGGACATTCAGCTCACATACTTACATGGAATGTGTGGCGTGAAAACTGAGCAAATCAGGTTAGATTAGTTAATTCATATTATGGCAGTTCTTAGCGTTCGCCCTTCGGCTAATCAAAGCATCCAAATTCGAAACTACATGTGGAGGTTTCCTTTCAAGTAAATCACTAATGAGTTGCTGATGCAGTATGCACATGTATGCACGGAATGAAGTGCTGCGATCCGCCTGCGACAGCAGATCTCAGCAGATGTCATGAATGTTGGTACTGAAATCACTAATCAGAGAGTCTCAGTCGGGTAGACGAGTCTAATCACAAGTCTGATCGAGCAGAGCCGGCGAGGTGAGAGGTCCGGACTTTTTGAGGCACCTCCATCGATACAGTATCGATACTCCCTCAACGTGACAAATTGTGTAAGGACTTTCAATGCAATCATTCGTCATAGCGGATTCGGTGGCATGATGATTTTCATGCGGCGATAAAAGCAGGTCGTATCGTTCCCACTTGTCTGAAAACATAGCCAAATAGTTTGTGAAGAGGCTACACTCAAAATATGGGTGATGTTACAGCACTACAATCGATGGCAGCTAGTTACACCCCCATAGCAGTGAATGCCCCTTTCGGTTTGCGCCTTCATGTTTTTATGTATCCACTGATATCCACTGGATCCACATCCGACAATAAACAAATCCGGACAATGGGAAGGGAATGCGAGGGTTTGCCACAAACGTGAATTCCCACGAAAACGCGCGATGGCAGTGACGGCCCCCTCAATATGGGCGGTATCATGATAACACATGTGAACTGGCACACAACGGGAACATGAGAGGAACATGACGAATGATTATAGTCCGGGATGCTTCTGACACTCCGAATTAGCGCTTTTATTATCGGACAAAACACTCTCGGCTGCCCCGAAACTGCTGTTTTTCCGCTATTTCATACGGAGTTTTCATCCTCTGCTAATTTCGTCACCATCGGCAAGGTAAGCAGTCTGTTCATGAATAGCGTTCACGGTAGGCTTTTGCCACCCGTGTAACATATTTAATCGTAATCCATTCAAACTGACTAAGTGTCTCTCCTTGAAAATTCGTTGTTTTCTCTAATGAATGATAACAAACCCGATTTTCGATGTCGTACAAATTTGTCCCGGTCTCCTTTCCTTTTATCCCAGAATACTCTTGACGGCTTTTTTACCGCCCGTCTGTCTACCTCTAACTGTCATCAACACAAATTTAATTCATTCAACGCTTCGATTACAAATCGTCTGTTCATCAACCTACCGATATAATTTTCGGTGACATACCACTGCCTCACTACAAGCACCACCTTTCGATGGCTATGAGGAAATCTAGAAAGTTGAGACAAGGCCAGACTGGCTTATTAGACATTAAGCAAGTAACAGATGATGATACCCCGCCAGTATCACCGACGAAATTTACTCCGAATGCCGAGTTCCGGACTATGTAAGTTTCACAGTCAATTTTACATTTTTTACCTTGTTCCTTACTCAACTCTCAATTACAAGGGAGTACGAATTAACACCCACCGGCCAGAAATTCATTAGTGGGGTGATATTATGCATTTTATTCCCACTCTTCATCTTTATGGTCATTGTAGCGTTAGCTATTCGTTTAGGCGAAAGGCTATTTGCTACCTCATTCCTCCGTGATCTCTACCATGATATCCACTCTTCCGTCACGCTAGTATCCGGACCGGTTTCTAATGGACCCAAACTACCTGCGCATCCGCCCTTCATTGAGCTGATCGAATTCGAAATTATCAAAACTCCTTGGTTCATTTTTAGGATTGTAGTTGGCTCGGTGTTATTGGTTCTTAAGGGTGGTCTCACATGTGCCAAAATCCGAATCTTATCTGATTCGGAATTTGGCGATTACATTAATAAATCTCTGTTCTCTCAGTATCTGGTAAAGGAAAAAAGAGACGGAGAAACTATATATACCTTAACTTTAGATGAGATCGTCGGATTAGAAACTTGGACTGGGACATTCCTTTCAGGTAATTCTTCCGAGTACCGAGTTTTCGTGATTGCCAATTGATTGACAAGGTTTGGCGTGTTTATCACTAGGTTCGGTCACTATTTTTAAAAGAACACGCGAAGGTAAATTGATTCCCGTATCGATTACTCTTGAGAATGGTTGTACATTCTATCCCCGCACGTCACCGGAATGGAAATGGGCACTCTCAAAAGTTTTCGTTATGCAAGGCCTTGTATACGTTACTATTGTTGGGCGACATCCTCACCTACATTTCCCTTATGATACTATTAAGTATGGATCCGTTCGTTAAGTTAATACTCAGGGGCCATTGAATAACTTTTGATATTATTTGTAGTGTTGTGACAAAACGGCACTTGCATCCCACGCATCCTCTCTACAAACTTCTGGCTCCTCACTTTCGATTTTCCATGGTTCTGAACATCACTGTATTGTCAGCCCCGAACAGCGTCCTTTTCAGCGATTACTGGAAACCATATGCAGCTCTTACGCTGGACAGTTCCGAAATATTCAACAAGCTTATGCATCGAGGGTGGGCGAAATGGTCATTTCCACGTTACCCGAATCTTTCCGAAGAATTTGTCTACGGTTACAGTTTATTGAATTACTACCAATGTATTCGTCGATTTATCGCCCAAATTTCACCTTACATTCCCCGAGACGACTTCGTGTTACAATGGGGCAACGAAATAGCCAAAAATCTGCCATCATTTCCTTCTGGAGAAGATTTAGTGAAAGACGAAACTTTATTTATTGATACATTGGCCATGATCATTTTTACGGTCTCGGTTCACCATTGTGCTGATCATTATTGTTTCAGTCATATGGACCACCGAGTACTCCCGTTTAGACTAAGAGTTCCGCCACCATCAGATCATTCTACTGCTATTGGATTAAATGAGAATGAATTAATGACAAGACTAGATTATTTAAAGGTAATAATTCTTTTCATTGTCTTACGCTGGAAATTGCAGTCATTAACAGAATCATGACTTGATTGTTTATTAGCAAGTACAATTTCATGTGACAGCAGTAAGTTCTCGGCTTCAATGCGCGTTTTCTAATGCATGTGCTAACATTCGTTCTAGGCATTCCCTGGAAAATGTTACTTTCCGCTCATAGTTGACGACACAGCTCTAGCAAAAGTGGATTACAAGTTCAACCACCCTGAAATGACAAGAGCACAAGAATCGTTCAAATTGGACTTGATACTCACTAACAAATCGTTGGAAAAACAAGTTGGACCGGTAGTTCCCTTGGATGAGTTGGTCTGTAGTATAGAATTTTGAGTGCTTGGTGGTATCAGTGAAATTCGTTTGCGCAGGAGGTGTTGTAAGCATAGAAAGTTTCTTGCGATCGAACAATTTTGAAAATTATGCCTTTTTATTTCGTATATCCAGGTTTCGCTTACTACTAATATAGATTTTTGCCTCGATGTTCCTTTGAACCTTTCTTATTCTCTAATATTGTAATAATTTCTTCATTTGTCTGTGCTTTTACACCCTTAAAATTATAAAAAAATCAGAAAATTGAAATGCAGGATAACGCCCCCGTTAGAACGCAGCTGTCTGTGGACCATGCTGCAACGAAGTAGGAAATGTTGACTCGCCGTGTCATCCCGGCAGATAAGAACATTACCCTGATAATCTGCTTATCAGCTCATTTGCAATTTAACATGGAAGAGTACATGATTATCAGATTCTGAACTAAGAGTTGACCCCACTCTGAGCATGAAGCAATAATTTTTAACAACGATAGCGGTCCCGGTGTTGAATATCCACTTTTTAGGAAAAGATAAACCTTTCCAACATTGTCTCAATCAGTTTTATCACTCAGATAATTGACTACCGGACAAAACGGAATTCTTTGTATCAGATGTTCCAATTAACGGGGTTCGTACCGCCGTCCATGAATCCGGTATTGTGGAGGTACCAGTTTCGCCGCAGATTTCACGCGAGGTCCTTAATTATCAACTTATCGGACTGGACAAGTAATTTATCGATGTCGGCATAACCAGATAGAATTCGGCATTCGGTTATGTTTGAAGTTAACGAACAATAGGTGCATGCCAAATTTCCCGGCAAACCATTGAAGGTTATCCTACCTTTGCCGTAACCATTGGCAGAATCAGTTTAAGTTGTTTCGTTCGGGCTTGATACTTAGTTCAATGATATCTCCCCATTGGACTTGCCTTGTCCACTGTACCTTTTCGACCTCGGAAGAACTCATTTTCTAATAATCTATAACCTGGAAAAAGGTGTCCAACATGAGAACGGAACAGCTTGTTACTGTACCTCCAAATTCTGGGGACTTGTCGTGTCTTTTAGAAGCCAACAAAGAGTGGGCAGAGTCTATTAAACAGACATGTCCGGAAGTGTTTAGTGAAACTGTTAAAGGTCAGAATCCTAAAGTGTTGTGGATTGGGTGCGCGGATAGTAGAATTCCAGTTGCGCGGGTTACAGGCGTTGGTAAGCAAACTTGTTTCGTTTTTCTCCGATAGTCAAGATTCTGGTGAAGATTATAGAGGAGAAGCAAGTTTAATTGGAAATTTTAGAGAGCTTCCGATTGAAATGATTAGGACAGTTTATCTGACGTTGATCAAATCGTTGTGTTTGTTCTATTTTTATACTTGTTCCGCGTTCTCGACCGCGGACTGTCCGCCACTCATTCCAACATGGTTGAACAATCTCGGTTTAGGTCCCGGTGAACTCTTCGTCCATCGTAATGTAGCAAACTTATGCCTTCCAAACGATCTCAATCTTCTATCGACCTTGGCTTATGCCGTAGATTATTTAAAAGTTGAACACATCGTTGTAGCAGGTCACTACGAGTGCGGAGGTGTGGCTGCCGCGTTATCTTCCCAGTCATATGGGTTGATTGATCATTGGATCAAAGCAATTAAAGATGTGTATCATAGAAATAAGAAAAGAATACAAACATTGCAAAGTGTGAAGGAAAGGGCTAGGTTGTTGGTTGAGTTGAACGTCGCAAATTCGGTTTTTGAATTGAGTAGATCTGGAATTGTTCAAGGGGCATGGTAAGTTATGTTATGCCTTTTTTTTCAGTCATCAATTAAGAGACTGCGTCCAAATAGTCCAAATATGTGGGTGGCTCCAAGTATTAACGATACGGTTATAATAATAGGAAACGGGATCAGCCCTTAAAGTTGCACGGTTGGGTGTATCGTTTAGAAGACGGAATACTTGAAGATTTGGGCATCAATATCAACAAGATTGACGATGTACCATTGGAATACAGGGTGTGACGGCTCATCAAGTGCTTTTTCATAAGTGTTTTATAGTGGCCCCTTTTCAATGTCAATTAAACAAAGTGTCGTCTACGAAATGTCAAATTAAAGCGATAGCTTATTTTTCAGTCGCAGATGCGGAATTCACCTGAGGCCCGATACCTCAATCTGTTTTGCTATATTAAAATTTCTAAATGATGTGAGCATGTCGTTGATCCCCGACTCATGATGAGACGACCCTTTTTCCGTGATCGGAGCTGCTTAATGATCGTTTAAGAAAGACAGTCGGGTATATAGCTAGCCAAAATAAATATTGACTCGGTGATTTGTAATAGATTGAAATTTGGGTTCTTTGGTTGGAATTCTTTCATGACTTTTGATCATGTTGATTTGCCGCGGAGGTCGTTGTTAGCACATTAACTTTGGAGAATGCAATTTAAAGGCTGAGTAAAACTTAATATGAGTGTTGACGAATCTTCCATTGCTCGTAATATTTGATTCAAAGCAACGGAAAAGAAGCGGCTCGGTCTCGGGGAGATCTGATGAGATGGGACGAGATGATATGGGACGAGCTTAAAGTGGCAAAGCACCCACATGGAGGGGATATTGGATTGTTGATGGGTTGAAATTGATAATTTGCAATGTGGCGAGCGATTTCAAGGAGGAGGAGTGAGCAGGGATGATGGAGGAGGTATTGTCTCTGTATTGTCGCTGCCATAATCGGTTTCAATGCCCTTGTCTCCGGCCGGTTCCACTTTTGCGGGGCGGAACCAACGACGTAGCGGTGACGTCACTCCGTTCACAGCGGTTCCGGACGATTTCCATCTCAATATATAGACGGAAGAGAAAATTGCGATTCCCAATTCCATAAATGGACTTTTTATGAGCGTATTCTCAGCTCTGTGCACAAAGCGTCTCTTGTGATATATTTCCAGACACAACAGCAACAGCAGCAACCGTCTTGTCGAAGCAGCAGTCATCCTGTCCGCCATGTTCAACGGCGCACTCTGCTCTCCCACAACCCTCGTCCCGCCCTCTCTATCCCCATCGAAGCGAAGGAGAGAATCCGCATCCAGGAAATCCGCACCAAAGCTGCAAAGATTCAAATCTCTTGTCCTTCTTCCGCCGCCGCAAATGACTTTCATCTCAAACTACTTGCGAGTCCTCTCGACTGCATCGGCCCCTCCATCCTCTGTCAACAAAATTGAGGGTGTTATGCCTCATTTTTTGAAACAGCTGTCGGTATATAAGGACCAGGACGGCTATGTACAAAGTGTTTTCACAGTATGTTGACGATATTTTTCCTTTTTTCTTGTGTAAGATCCCTCCTTCGTGAGAGGCGGTATTTGTTTATTTATATTACTTGGATGTCGTGTTGCTTAGTCATGGGCGGTTTATAAAGGAAAAAAGACTGACGATGATTTGTTTTATCCTTGCAGGATATGAATAGGCAGGAGGGTCTTAAAATAGATCAAGAATGTAGTAAATTAGGTTCACCTTACTGTATGTTGACAGGGTTGTCCAAAGTTTGTATGTTGAGGAACCGTTACAGCAACATCATTCCTTGTAAGTTTGCCTCTTTTCCTTTTTCTGTTCGGTTCTTGATGTATTGGTTTAGTATGCTAATTTATTGCTGGGTTGTTTAAGTCGATCGAAATAGAGTGGTGCTGGCCGATTCTGTACAGTCTATACCCGGTTCAAGCTACATCAACGCCAGCGTTGTCAACCTACCGCATCCTCATCTTTTGAACGATCCATACTCTCCAAATACAGACGGTGTTATGCGACAGTATATATCTACTCAGGGCCCACTACCAAACACTTTTGGTGATTTTTGGGCCATGATTTTGCAGGAAAAGTCACGGGCTATCGTGATGGTAACACTCGAAGAAGAGAGGGGAATGGTACGACTTTGTTTTTGTTCTACTCAAGTTGTAAACATTTCTCTTTTCTTACCACAGTTGTATCAACATCTGCAGCGAAAATGTGACAGATATTTTCCAACATCGGAACAACCCAACTCAGCATATACCCGCCCCAACTCGACATCAATCCATCTCAACTTACTTTCCGAATTCCGTTTCAACGCCTCACCTGTTCCATCGACGTTTGAGTCCACATTTCGAGATGCATATATCAAGTATCTTCGAAAGCGATACCCTGGTATTCATAACGATGGAATTAGGAAGTTGTTAACCGGTCTTAGCAACGTCTTCCTGAGGCAAATACGTATCGTCCGGACCATCGCAGGTGTAGCCCCGGAAAATTGGCAAGATGGAATAGAAAGCTGGGTTACCTATCAATTGCAGTTTTTGGGATGGCCTGACCATGGTGTTCCAGAAGATCCGGCCGAGGTTGTCAGTTTAATGGAAGTAGTCGAATTTGTGAGGTCCGGAGCTGCTGACGTAGAGTTCAATACCGGAGTAGTGGGCTGTACAAAGGAAGGGCCCACTGTTGTTCATTGCAGGTGACTATTGATTGTTTCGTCCTTTGGTATATTGCCATTCGGTTACTTACTTCAACTGGTTTGTCTGCAGTGCCGGCGTGGGTCGATCTGGAACTTTTATCACTGTGGACTATGTATGTTCAGAAATATGGCGTACTATTCTCTCCTCTCCGAACGATTTAAATGCCATAAAAGACGATATTATCCTTTCCACTGTTAAGTGGCTGAGGACTTGTCGTGTGAGCATGGTACAGAGTGTGGTATGTTGCCTTTGTTAGCATCAATTATCACCATTGTGTACTCATTTTTTTTTGGATATTACATTGTTGTAGGATCAATTCAAGTTATGCTACAAAGGACTCTTGTGTTACCTTGATTCTGTCTGCTCAAGTTCGCCGGCAGAGCTCTAACGTAGAACTTACCAACCTTGTTTCATTCACATGTCGGCACATCCGATTCTTCTCGGTACTAGTCGAACGCCGAAATTTCACACTTATAAACCTCATCTTCTCTGTACCGTCTTTCACGATTTACCGTTGAGATATTCTCGTGTCTCTACTCTTCAATTGATATATCAACCAATTCTCTAACGCCGTCTCCCAAAACATCGATGGGATAATAACTTCTGTCTTCACCCTTAATCTAACGATCTATTCCATGTTTCCTTTGTTCTTCGTTGTTCAACATATTTACCCCTTTTTTTTCGTTGTCCCTATTGTAATCACCGACTAAATCTTTAATTGAAAAAATCAGCTTAGATTACAACCGCTGTGTGTGTGATATGGGTGTTGTAGAGTTTGTTTTGGTTGGTATTGTAAAGAGTTGGGTTTCCCTGGGGTAATAACTGTATAAAGGTGATGTGAATTCTGTAAAATTTGTAGGGATCTGTAGAATTGTATGTTGTGTGGAATAAACTAAAAGTGTCCAATTGGAGAACTTTAAAACTAAATGCTCTGGTTTTTGAAACCATTATCATATCTACATGGTCTATTGCCGAAATTGAATACAAGTTGGGCAGATTCTCAAACTCCGACTTGAGTGTCAAGTTTTAGATATCTTCATAGCGGATAGAAACAATGGTTCTAACTTCGCCTCCTTCATTCTATTCAGTTTATAAAAGTGAATTATCATCTTGAAATGCGCGAAGGATTCAAGAAAGTAACAGGATCAAAACGAAAACAACATACATTTCACCAACTTCACTCATTGATTCGACTTCATGCACTCCTTTCTCGTTTAAACCTGACTTTATACGTCTATATTGATTTATATCCAATTTACACGATCCCTCAGACGCCGAGACCATTTGAACCGGAATTTCCAGACTCGAAGTATCGCGAACAGTGATTGCCTGCCATCGCAAGGCCTACACGTACGACATAAGAACGAAATAGGAATTCAGCTTTAATAAAAACAACTATTGAATAGAAGAAATGAAATAATAGAGACTTTTAATCGTGAGATATACTCTGTTATGTCTTCATCTAATCCTTCGACAACTAGGATACCAGGATACCCCGGTTTACAAACGCCTCTTAAATCCAGTTCTGAAGCCCATGTCACTATATTCTTTCGTTTCGTCAGGGATAGAAGATGATGAAACCAAAGTAGTGCGCAGGTCAATTTTTTTTGAGGTTGTGACGGGCCGGACGTGGTGGAAGAAAGGTCGGGATGGTTTGGGGATTGAAGTGTAGAGGAAGGTGAATACAGGGAATTGGAAGAGGGGGTGGAAAGTTGAGATAGTGATGTGGCAAGGTATTCTTTGGTAGTTGTAATGATAGTCAAAAGACAATCCTCGTCTGTAGTGATTTAAAATATTAAATTGAATTCAGAGTTAGTTTTGCAGATCCATGATTCCTACAGAGCGACGTTTCCAAGCGCACATCATTGAACCTGTTTATATTCACAAAGAAAAGTATAATTGAAAACGTACTTTGTAACTCTTGATGGATAATATTTTGAATCTCAGTTTCGGTTGCCCTATGTATCGATCGATCCAGATCCGGACAGGAGAGATAGATTTTCGGACTACCCGATGGATAATTTGGCGGTAACTCAAAACAAATGTAACAAGACTCTAAATTAATTTGAAATTAAAGGAAAAAAACGGTTTCAGTATGTTAAGGCTCATAGTTGAGACATTTGGATAATGAAAGTCAGATCATGATCATGATAGAATTAAAGAGTTTAAACCTGGTATCCGTGATTCCTCGTCCGCTATTTTTATCCTGAATTTAAACGTCCTCTGCATTTGTTCGCCAGAATTCAATGCCGTCGGATCAGATGAATATAAGTCTATCAAATTCTAGCAACATAATTAAGTCTTTAAAGTCATTGTCCAGGAATATGGAGGAAGGGTCCATGAATGTTACTTTGACATCTTCACTGTCGGAACCAGTCCATTCGAATTCGTCGGCGAACATGCTGGTTAGTAATAATAATTCTGAGAGACACCTTTCCATCGTAATATATGATTTAGATGTCGAAGAATAATCTGTGTTTGTCAATGATTGCCATGTGCGGCATGTCAAATGTGTGGTTTGTAAGACCTTTCAATTTGACGTTGGGCGCCATTTTTAGATATTCGACATTTTTCATAACAACGAATTAACTTCAACTGATACGATCTCTCTGCATTTATTATGAATTCAAATCACTATGGCCATGCAACTTGTCGGTTAAAATCACATCAAGCTATATACACTATACGAGCCCTTCATCAAATATTGGGCTCGGAGTCAAGGTCTATCCTCTGAAATACTTCACTTTTTGACGTTTCTCTTTCTTTTTACCAACATCCTGAGCAGCAGAAGGCACTGCACCCGAACCAGCAAATTGACCTCTTAAGAAGGAAAATACTGTGCCGCCGAGTTTCACAGAAGCGTACGCGGGTATCTATATTAAAAGGATAGGTTGATCAGTCAATTCTTCATTGTTTGTATAAACATCAGAGAAAAACAATGGAGAGTATTTACGTACAATTAGGTATAGATACCACATTTTGTCGGAAAACATCGACGTAAGCTGGACAAACCAGGTAATGTACAAGATATCGAGGATGTACCTATTTGATTAAAGCATCCATGAATCAAGCGATTAGATTAGAACTCCGTCATCCATTTCCTTTCTGCATCTTGCCCCATATCTGAAGAAGGAAAAAAGAGTAAAAATGTGATTTACATACTGATGCAGTCCTGGTCCTTTCAAATCAACGCCAACACTGAGCAATTCATTGGTACTGGGATTCACTCTGCCGGCACTCATATTCTGCAACATTCTAAACAACCACAGCGATATCACCGTGGAGATACCATAATATGTTGCATCAGATCTTGTGAAATTCGAATAGTTTAGAATAATTCGATATAGGATGTAGATTGTATGTACGGCAATATAAGCTTTGACTAGGAAAGCGACGAAGGTTTTGTTCGATGCATGGATTTTTTTGCTCGATGTGTTTGCCTATAAACGCCAGATTACTCTTAAGTACAATCAATTATACTTAATAAAGGAATAAATTGAAATGACTGCACCATCTTGTCTTGACCCTTTAATCTTCCCGTCATTCCAAGTCCCCGTAGTTGGACCCACGTCGGTGTTTCCATGACAATCAGTCATCAGATGGTAAACAAACAATTTTCTGCAGGCTATAAATACCTACCATTTTTTTCTACTGGTTTCTTTAGAAGTTAATGTTTCGTGTTTAAATCTAACCGAAAACTATCCAAAATCAATGTGTTCTTTATGTGTGCCACCGTTTTTCGTAAGATCGTGGTGGGACATTTCCAAGCACAAGAGATTGAAATGCTGTATCTATCTGAATTCCGTTGTCGTTTCAATGGCAATGGAATATTTGGGTCAGCCATATCACTCAAAAATATTCATCTTGCTCTTTTCTTTGCTTTGTTGTCTCGGTGAATCGCTTCAGTTGACAGGAGTCGTTGAAGTTAGCAATACAAAGGTCGATTTTTCCAATAAATGAATGTTTTTATTTGATTATTTACATTGACAGATGAGTTACGGATTCAAGGATGAATTACAATAAGAGTGCAGACAATATAAAAGCAATAAAATCAGATAAAGGCGATTCCCCAACAACAATTAGAACCGACATTTTCGTTATGTACACACAACAGCAAAGCCACCAAGACTGCATGTCGCAGTCATTCACTGGGTTCCAACTCCTGTTTCCTCCTCCATTAATTTTATCCGATCCATCCATTATATCCGCTGTGTTGCGAAGTTGTCTAAAGGTTATATTTAGGATCGTAGCAGTCAGCAAATCCCACCAAGTTTACGCAACTAGCTGGCGCCGAGTTAAGGCTCGACGACGACATAGGTGGATAGCTCATTGGACGACGACAATAAGATGGTATAGGCATATATCTTCCATGATCAGGTTCATAACGCATAGTAGGCGGATCATCAAGTCTCGGTGATGAATTGGTATAGGTGATTGTCGGCACTGTCAACTCGGATTCCATGTTTGCATCTCCATCATCTAATTGCATTTCGACGACGGGAGGTATTTGAGAACTTTTTGGAAAAGACAGATGCTCTGGGTGAGGAGATTGAGGTAATGAAGGGACCGGAGTCGGAAAGCTCGACGACGGGTTTAATTGAGAATCCATATCGAGGAATGTGACTTGCTTTTTATCATGCAACCAACCTCCTTGATGCCTCTTTTCATTCGGACACTAACAGAGGAATCGATAGCAATGCAAATATATCCGACGAAGATATTTAAAAACCAGTTTATGTCAGATTCTAAGTTGAGCGCTCAAAGTCGATAATAAACACCATTCGAGCAACTTACATCTATGTCTTCATCTTCGTCTCTGTTTTTTCTTTTATTTGCGGAAACCATAAAAGGTGCGCATCCAGATGCTTCAAAGTGACCTGAGGATAATGTAGTCAGCATCCGCAAGACAAATCCGAGGTGATATGAGGGGAGCAATGAACAAGCAGTGGAACGAGTTCAAATCTGTTGACGACTTGTGTGAACCATACATGCGATACATGCATGTGTTTTTCCCACATATCGCAGCATTCCCATCTACCACATTTGAAATCCACAGATCTATAACTACTACCAGAACAATACTAGTACAAGTCATGTAGAGGGGACTACATACCGACGGCTTGATAGTGGTAGCAGTTGCTGGAGATGAATGTGTGGACGGGCATGTTCAGCGAGGATAAGAATCAAAGATCAGTGAAAAATGTAGCAAACTATGGACTGTGAGTTGTGGCAGGGAATCGCTTTAAGATGGAATTATAGAATTTTTATGGTGCAAAAGAGAGGGAGGGAATTTCTCTTCCGATTCGGCCCTGTGGCGTACTGTTCGCGTGGCTCCTCCAATGAACGCCTGTTCTCCATTCACAGACGCGTTTTTTTTTCCTCCTCCCGTGTCACGTGATTTCAATTGGCGAGGGAACCCATGTCGTCACTGCTACACAGCGAGTTTGCGTTCTACAGGGGAGCCAAGCATGCCAGTGTTCTTTATTGTATGCAACAAACAAACTAGAATAATACATGCAACAAAAATGTCTATGTACCTCCACCCATCAGCATCTGTGCTTGCGCTTTCTGTGTATCCGGAATGGTCCCCACGCAAAACAGAAAAGAACGACATGTTAGATCACCTTGAACGGAAGACCTCATAACATGAGGGTGACGAAACATACCAATTGCAAGACTTGTGCCCTTTGATCGGGCGGTAGCATTTCGATTTGTTGCGGCGTCAGATTAATAACTTGCAACAAAAGATTCTTTTGCTGTTCTTGGAGCACATCTGATAGTTGGTAATTCATGCATCAAAATACGATACAAATTTAATGATTAGATATCATCTATGAAACATAAAAAGAGAATAGGGAAATTGAAGATGACGCACTCATTGCAGCCGGATTTGGCATTCCCATTCCCATTCCTGCCATCATGGCCGCTTGTTGCTGCTGCTGCTGTAAGAACGGATTCATAGCTTGAGATCCAGCCATATTTTGCATCATTGCCATGCCAGCATCAAACGGCATAGCCGGCGGTTGAGGCATCTGTGGTATTTGCGGAACTTGAGGTACGGGTGGTTTAGGTGGAATTTGGGATTGCGCTTGTGATGTCAGGATTCGCTAATAAGATAGAAGCGAATAATAGTGGTTAACCTTAGATTGTCGGGAAAAGGGGACGAGCGAAAAATATATCCACCTGCAGGACTGTGGGTGCAACTAGATTCAACATTAACATGGCTTGAAAGAATGCGTAGGCTAATTGTGGGTTCTGCACCATCAACAACCTAGCTTGATCGGGGTTTGTGTGAACAAGTGTCTATGGCAGCAGGGGTCAATAGTAAGGAAGACAGAGTTAACTGCTCGACTCAAGAGATCGAAGGATAAAATTCAACGTAATCGCTTTACCTTCATCTGAGACAACAGATCATATATTGCGTCAGGTGTCATACTTGCCAATGCAGATGATATGGCATCTTGGGCAGATTGACCCGAATTCTGGCTGACATTGAGACTCATATTGGATGCAGAACCACGACTCCTCATCTACACCAAAACAAATAACCAAGTTAAAGTCAATCATCAGATCGCATCATTTCAGCAAGAGTACGCCGTCGTAACTTTTGAATAGAATAAATTTTGTAACATACATCATCCATATCTCGATCTCTATCCCTATCACCGCCCCTGCCGCCTCGATCACCTTTATCCATATGTTTACCGGGATCACTTTCGGCAAAATCAATCCTCAAGTTTCGTCCATTTACTTCATAATCTACCAAATTTCTCACCGCAGAACTGGCTGTTTCGACATCAAAGTATTCACAAAATCCGTACCCTCGGGGTCGTCCGGTTTCCTTATCAAACACTAGTCTGTTTCGTTCGATCGTTGATTATTTAACATCAAGAAGGTTCGGCAACATCGAAATTCGGTTGCGCAGGTCCACGCACCATTCGTAGGATTTAGATAACAGGGAAGATGCAGTTACAGGGAAGATATGAATCAACATGACATGTTAGATTTCCAGATTCTGGTGGAAGAATTAATCATAGCGCAATAAGGCCCGAAGAATGCCATTCACTTTATATCCAGGACAACACATAATTGATATCCACAAAAATACATGGACATAAACCATATAAGAAGAATAGTTCTGGGCAATGTACCTGAAAGATGCAACGGGACCAACTTCACGAAATATCTCTAGCAATTGCTCTTCAGTGGCATCGTAAGGGATGTTCCCAACGAACACATATTTTGTTGGTTTGCCAGACATTCGTGCGGGGGTATAAATAGTTTTCGTTTAAATTGATATTCACACAAAAATGAAAAAATAGTGATGCAATGACTTTTTGATTGATGCTTTATGGTTGAATCTGGGGCTTCTTCAACCCAGACTGGTGAGGATAACGAAAATAACATCACGTGACCTTCTTTTGCGGAGGAAATTGCAATATCATTGTATTAATCCACAATCACTAGATTCTAATCATACTTTCAAGGGCACATAATAATTAGACTACATTGATGATAAGCCTATCCAGCAACAGTTGCTAGTCCATTCTCAACGATGCAATCAAAACATCTCTTGGAAATTGTCACTAATTGCATCACCAATATAATTCTCTCATCCACGTATGATACAAAATTGGTTGTCGCTTTTCGTATCCATCAGCTTTTATATCGCCTTTATTTTACTGTTGCTGTAGAATACCAGTGTCCTAAGTTTTGTATCTGCAGAGCAACCGTCACGCGTTCAATAATCAATGTTTAAGATTTGCTTTAGGTTAAAGCAGCTGACATCGCCCGACACATCCTTTATGTTAATTGAGTCATTATCAGCATGACGAGTATATCGAGAATAAGTAATTATCATTATGCTACTAGTTATTATCTTTTAAGAAATCTTAAAACACCAATACTAATCATACATGTCTGTTCACAGTTGTCAAAACTCTCCGACAAACTGGACCCCTAACGACTAAAGAACTACATGCCCGTCTCGTACCTACTCTCCAATCGGCTACAACCGATTCTCCTTTTTCTTCAGAACTATCTTCATCGGATCCGTCCGACCTGACAATGTCAAAACTGAAACGAAAGATACTGAGACAAATGGAAGCAGAACATTACATCAAGAAGAAGGCGGTGCATACGATGAAAGATGACGGCAAAAAAGATATGGAATTCAAATGGCATGTTCAAGAACATATACTTCAAAGAAAAGGGGTTTATCAAACGCCGGATATGGCTGTAAATGGAAGCGAACAATTGAAGTCTTAGAACGCTGGATTTAAATCGGAGTCGTTTATTTAACCGTTCAATTAAAGATGGACATCATGTAATATCCCCTTTGTGTACAGTGTGTCAGTATTATCTACCAAGATAAGAATTATTTGCGAAAATGGCCACACCGTTCAAGCCATTGTGATCAAAACCGAGACGTACTTGGGCTCACGGGTTCGTTGAATGATTGGAATGCCGATCGCCAATGCGGAAAACATATCATATATGTACTGTTAAATTAATTTGTCTATTACTTCACCGCCCAATGCGGGAGGTCAACTTCAAAAACTCTTTTTATCCCTGCAATCGGAATTTCGTATTTCCAAGCACACAATTCAATCCCCAGCAACCTTTGCTTTTCGTTAATTTCTTCGTCTTTTCCATTTTCCCGCCGCCTCGTTCTCTCATTTTCACTTTTATCATGAATGTCACAAGCATCAACCAATATTCGACTTTTAACATTCCGTGATCCCATCTCCGCGTACATTCCGTGTCGGTTCCAATTCGGATTGTAGATTGGGTCACTCCTAATTGGGAACCCCAATGAAGC
Organism: Paraphysoderma sedebokerense; assembly: GCA_025602915.1. NCBI lineage: Eukaryota > Fungi > Blastocladiomycota > Physodermatomycetes > Physodermatales > Physodermataceae > Paraphysoderma > Paraphysoderma sedebokerense. The sequence continues at coordinate 66,537 of JAHLJZ010000087.1, forward strand.
GAGGTGTAGTCGGATTTGGTGCGTCCTTTTGTATGTTGAGGTAATCGCAGAACGAAATTATCAGCTCCTGTATAGCATATGAATGAAGGGCAACACAACGAGATCGTACCTTCCAGTTATTGGTTGACCTTATGCAGAAGAGAGTCGTTAATCAGGGTTGTTAGGACCGATTCGTGAATATTCATTTGAGAAGAAGTATCGGCGAGAACCACTATGACTTACATTCTACAAGAGAAACGATTCTTCCATCATGATCATGTTTACTCCATAGTTTCCTAATTAGAGTTTGTGAGGACTTGAAGTTCACTCTAGTTTTCTCTCCTTCTGTATTATCGCCTTGATCGGTACTTTCAATTTTATCATTTCCATTATCTTCGGACTCAACGTCCGGTAAATCCGTCTGAACTTTGACGATGCCATCCTGCATTTCGTACCGCAGTCTTACATTCCCTGTCAGGAACGGTTTGTCCATCGTCTCATTGAAAAGAGAAGTTATATCACTGGGCAAAGTAATCGCCGGTTGCGATGATAGCGTTGTTGACGAGGGGGAAGAGAGGGGGACGATACATTTCCACCTTGCTTCCTTATCGAGCGGTCTCCCTATGGGCAACTCGCAGGACACGGGATACCTATTTTAGATCAAACCGATAATACGATGGAATAAAGAATAGGCACGTATGAATGAGAATCTGTGCATGATAAAGGTAAAGCCGAAGATCGATGTTATGAAACTAACCGGACGAAATCACCCTCTACTAATGCTAAATACTTCTTAACAACGTTTCTTGACTTCATCTCTTTCTGCAATCTTTTGGCCAGTGTCGGCGACCGTGCAAAAATAATGGTCCCTGTTGTAAGAGCGTCTAATCTATGTATAGCTGCAGCGGTGAAGAATGTCAAAAACAATTAATCCGTTAATCTCTTTTTGTACAGGCAACAGGACACATACGGAAAAGCCCAGAGATTCCATAATCATATTTCAATATATTTACCAAACTGTTATGAGTGTATCGAGCATTGGGATGGATCTAGTAGGTCCCTTAAAATCAGATATTTAGCGCATGGCTTTCACGTAAACTTCTAGAAGTGTTCATAGCAGCACGCCCTTCCAATAACATAATTTTCACTTACCGGAATACTACCCGGCTTATCCACCACAACTACAGAATGATCTTGAAACACTATTCGAATATGTTCTGCGCTAACAGGGGGGTCTATTTTATACAGTAGCGTAGAGATCGAATTCGATGGGGACAAGATATGCTCCGGGTGGGTGGAATCTTGGTTGATCAGAACGCGGTTGCGTTTTATCAGTGATATCTGAAGGACGATTCAAAGTCAATATGTAGTCTAAAAATGATTGAATTGCATAACCAGAACAATGCGGTAGTTGAATTGTTACTCACCCATTGGTCCCTTTCCACCCTCACAAACTCCTCACTCAACACATCAATTAACTTCCTTCCAAACCATCGCTGTTTCACTCTAGTTAACAAATTCAGTGGATACGGTTCAACATATCTAAGACCTAAAAATACAAAATAGAAAGTTTCGATTTAGACTGACGGCCAAAGAAAACCGTAAACGCCTCGACGGATCACTTTATCATCCGATCTAAATCAAACTTCTTTCGGATAAAGCCTCAAAAATGTCAGAAAAAAAGAATACTATAAACACACCATCACGGAAATAATACTTTGGCGGTATCTCATTTTGGATATCCATTTGCCCTCCAGCCTTTTCCTCCGCCCCATTCAACATCATGTTCCTTGATTCGACATTGTTATCCAAAAGAGTCAGCCGCTTCGATCGAATACTTTTGCCCTCTGCATCCTGTTTAAATTGATTAATGGTACTGTACAATCGATATGAATGTGCTATGGGTCGAAACTTAAAAAATAATGAGTGAATCCTCAGGGAAGTTGGAGGTCGATGTGGAATACGCTGAACGTTATGGCTTTTGGCAAAGTGGGTGATTTTAGATAATTTGTTCCCGAACGATCTATTCATCAGTAAAGTCATAATTAAGCAGTGGTGGAATGCGGAATGAAAGTGGGTTCATCCGGATAACGCATCAGAGAAAAGGAGTTGTAGAATTTGCCGCGAACAAACTCGTAGGAGATTCAAACCAACCAGAATTGAAACGATCTACATTTTTATACATCCATATCACATAATGAATGTAATATCTTAATTTATCCAAACTTAATACACATATATGTCATACAAAATTCAACCTTAATAATCTTCTTAGACTTCATCAGGTCATAATAGAATCTAGGACCGTACACTTTTCGAAACAAAACCAGCGTAAGGGTAACCAGGTATTACGAAAGTAATCTACCACAATGCGTTCATAACCTTCATTGACACTTCAACGCCTACATATTTTTGAAATTTAATATAGAGTCAATATATTTCGAAGATACTGAAATGAACGTGGTGCATGCACACAAAACCAACAGAGAACACAATAAACATACCAAGGAAACAAGCAGCATTAGCCGGGAAAGCTCTAGCCATTGCAGGAGCTAACCCCTTGAATAGGGCGCCTGCTCCTTCATTTCTAACTGTTTTCAAGAAGACGTCGCGAAGACCAGAATATGTTCCTTCAGGGGCTGACTGGAGTCGAGATTTGAGGACATCGAAGGGCTGGAATGTCCGATAATTTTATAGTTGCAAAACAGCGAAGCAGAAAAAGAATGTGAGATTGAATAACAACGCACAAAAACCACTGCAGAACATTTGAGCAGATAGAAAAAGCTACATACGATGGCAACTGCCCAATTGGCCATACCTGCCATACCACCGGCAAAGAAAACAGCCAATGGACTCAAATCCTCAGGTTTCGCTCCGCTTGGAGTCAAAGCTCTCTTGAACCCTTCATAAGCGCCAAAATAGGCAACACTACCGATACCGTCCCGCAATAAGGTTGCAGTTGTGCCAGCGTATAATCCTTTAATACCAGATTCTTTCAAGATCCCTTTAGCGGCGTCTATTGGTCCCTTGTATTTGACATTTCCTTCTGTCTGAACTTGAAGTACAACTTTGATACGCTCCATGGGGGTCATTAAAGCTGTGGTTGGGACGGCGGAGAATCCACCAGCTATCATAATTTGTGTAAGACTGAGTTTTTCGGATGGATCCTAAAAGGGGTAAATGAATAATCAACGATTAACAGTCAAATCAGTGAGGAATTTGGAAGTGTCATTCAAGTACTGAGAACTTTGCGTGATCAATTCCGTGAGCACACTATTGTCGACTCATTCACATACGATTGCCAGTACACCAGTAAGGTCAACAAACAAGGAAAAATCACCTACCATTTTCAGAGCCCACCGTTGTAACTTTTGTCCTAAATCATAACCCCAAAAACACACCGAAAAGACCGGAGTGACACCAACTAACGGTGTTGCCATTCCTCTGTACAATCCTCTAACACCTTCTTTCGCCATTGTTTGACGGGCGCAATCCATCATTCCTTTATACTGGTTCGATGTCTGCAGACGAACCTGTGAGGGTTTTCAAATTATGACAGTGAACAAAATGTTTGAAGTTAGTTTCCTATACTATCATCTGCACCGTATAGAAGTAATTAGAATAATCTGTTCACATTATTCCATCTAGAATAAATTTAAAACAAAAAACTTATAACGGAAGTGTCCATCTTCACAATTGAATAAACAGCGCGCAAACGGCGAAACTTGCACGTATCCAGAAACAAAATTTTATACTTAAGAGAATATACCTTAATAAGATCCAAAGGATGTCCAGCAGCCACTAAACATATCCCACCAAAACCCCCAGACAAGAAACTCTTTAAACCGGAAGGTTGAGCGGCTTGTTTGTCGTCTTTTGCGTCGTTCGCCATTGGGAGTGTTCGTGCTATAAATAAACTGACAGGAGCAGAAGAAATAACATAGTGAAGATAATGAAAGCATCATATTAGCAATCCTATGTATACATGAAAGATGCTCAATAGATGAAGAGATATGCATACCTTTGACGGATAAGAATTTAGAAAGGAGGAAATTCTGCTCCAATTGAAGATTGCGAAGAATGAAAAAAAACACTCACGCGACACTCGCTTGCGATCCACATGAAAATATCAATTCCCCACATTTATCGAAAAAGAGACGATGATTCTAGCATATAGTAGGTTATTGCTACCAAAAATTAATTGACGACTTATCGTGCTTCTATCCATTCATCCGGAACAATCTGCTATCAATTTATTGCAAATGGAGCTTTAACGAAAAGACGCTTGGGAGGGACGTCATTAATGGAAATAGGTATAATAAATGAGATCAACGACTAGATGGTAAATCCTAGCGTTGTGTTTAGGGGCAATTGACCGAGCACTTCCAAAACTTGCCGGTTCAGCCAACCCTACTGTCTGACGTCATAATGAAAATGGAAACTCGGTATAGCAAACTCAGCGCTTTCCTACTATATAAACCTTTCATCTGGTCCTTTGTTCCAAACCACACATCCCTCAGCTCTTCTGAAAGTATCGACACTTTCAAATTCAACCATTGTAACGCGTGCACAAAAGAAAAATCATCTCTACAAACATGTCGCTCTTGGATACTGATCTCCTTCGTGATCGTTTGAGCGAAGCTTTCAATCTTATGAATATCGGCACCACTCCTACCCTTGGTCTTACCGCACCACCAACCAAGGCGTTGAACCTCGGGAAAAGAGGTATCAATCTAAACATTGGAGAAGTAAGTAGTTCTGCATTACAATCCCGCCTGTTAGTGTTGAGGCAAGTTGAGTAGCGCGACATTGCTTCATCTTAATTGTCAATCATTCGTTCATATCTTCATTTTTAGTTATCAATTTATTAACAATATTGAATACAAAAATAGACGGATGACTCCTACAAAATTGTTGCTGAAATGCCGGGTATCCCCAAACAAAATATTAACATTTCCCTTGAAGAAGGCATCCTTACTATCCGGGGTGAGAAGCGACGTCCGGAAGATTTTCCGGAGAAAGACTCGGACATTTTGCTTGAAGAATCCACTTACGGGAAATTGTCAAGGACAATAAGATTGCCCAACGGTATATTTTGATTTTTATATTTTGCGTTCAAATTGGATTACACGGATCCCTTGTACGCAAAACTAAAAAAGCTATCATTTGTAGACATCGACCCTGAAAACTGTATTGCCAAATTCGAAAATGGTTTGCTGTGTCTCAATATAGCAAAAAGCAGCGGCACTCACGCCCGCACTATCGAAATTGGGGAAGGCTCGTTTGGCACAGCTCAAATCGGTGAAACTCAATCCAAAGAGCAACTTGAAAAAGGAGAGCAACTTGAAGAAGGAGAGCAACTCGAGAAAGGGCGACAAGGTGAGACAGGAGAAAAACTTGCTGGGTTGCAAGATACCGAAAAATCTACAGAATTTAAAGGAGCAGGACAACCCTTCAGGGGAGAAGGGGCGGATCAAACTTCTGGGTTAACAGGACAGGAGCAGTCCACTGGATTTGGAGGATCTGAACAATCTTCAGGTTATACAGGTGTCGAGCAACCATCCGGACTAACTGACAGTGATCAATCTACGGGACTTCAACAAGGATCCGAGCAATCGTCTGGATGGACGGGTAACCAGCAATCATCTGGCTTAACGGGTTCGGATCAATCCGCGGAGTTCAAAAGACCTGAGCAATCGTCTGGATGGACGGGTAACCAGCAATCATCTGGCTTAACGGGTTCGGATCAATCCACGGAGTTCAAAAGACCTGAGCAATCGTCTGGATGGACGGGTAGCCAGCAATCATCTGGCTTAACGGGTTCGGATCAATCCACTGAGTTCAAAAAACCCGAACAATCCTCTGGCTGGACAGGTAGCGATCAGTCAACTGGATTAGCAGGTAGTGCGCAATCTACTGGGTGGGGTGGTGCCGGACAATTAAAGGGGCCAACAGACACTGAACAATTCTCAGATATCAGAAGACCCGAACAACCTACTAGTTGGGGAAGTTTCGAACAGTCTTCTGAGTTAACAGGCTTAGGCATGGGCCGTGGAACGGAAGGAGAAACTCTGGGTGGGAAAGAAACTCCGTCAGGAGAAAATGTGCAACTAGGAGGGCAATATGGTCAAGACACAACCCAAGGAACTGCAGGACAATTTGGTCAGACCCCCGGTGCTGGATTTGGTGATAACAAGGAACGGCGAACTTCCTTTTAAAATTTGAAAGTTAAACCTGTAATTAATTCTCCGGGACAAACTGATTTCACAGTGAGGGTATAGTGCAAGAGTCGTTCAGATTGTAAATGTTTGATATATGATATGATGGAAGCTTGCGGATGTGGTCGCATTTGTGTCATTTGGTCTATCAGAGGTCGAATAAAATCCTGTTTCGTGAAAATACCGCGTACCTGCGAAGCCGCGATAAATCATTAAATCTTCGACCAGCCATTCAGCGCATGAAGCTGCACGAAAAGATATTACATTTCTATTTCCATATATAGAAAGAAATTGTGCCTCGTTCTTATGTTCGATCACTCTGGAGTGCCGTGGAGAAATCAGTACTCATGCTGGGTAAAAACAGGCTCTCCTATGTGGTTACGCGCGAGATTTGTGGTCCACATGGCCAGTCCCCCCGTGACAACGTGACGGCCCCGCTCCGTCTTTTGTCAATCCTCCACCAATTTTTTTTTCCTTCTATCCGCCATATCTTACTTTTTCCATTCATCATAGGTACGTTCCCTGTCGCTCGCCTGCCCATTCAACCGCTTACGATGATACGGTCCTGCATTGGTTTTTTCGGATGGAGGAGGACGGAAGGATGGGATGCTTCTGGATGGATGGATACTTTGCTGGCGGTGGCTGGACACTATCCATCCATCCATCCATCGACTGAAATCGACTAATTTGCATCATTGAAAGACATCTGACGTTCTCCTTCAGACAAGAGACTTATTTGCATAGCGAGCTGTTATCGATGCGGGTTTTTTCGTTTCAAAACTTCAGGATACAGCTTGACTGACCTCCTCCTTTGAATTGTTCCTTATATTACCTGATTCGCTATTATCGCTGTCGTTTGCATCACAGTAAGGTGTAGTTATCATGGGTGTAAGTAGATTTATTGCTTTCTAAACTCAGTTGCAAAAGTGGAGGCCGGGGAATTGTTCGGACCTGGAGAAATCAAGTGTGTAGAGATTGGTAGGGTTGAATCTAAGGATGAATGATGGGAAATTGAAGTCTTATTATTGGCCAAAGAGACTTGGCAATTACCGATTTGTTTCTCTAAAAATATACTAAATTTCGTTTTTCATTTGGATGTGGTTACATTGAATCACTTTAGGCCTACAAATACCTTGAAGAACTCTACAAGAAGAAACAAAGCGATGTCATGAGATTCCTTTCTCGTGTCAGAGTGTGGGAATACAGGTAGGAATTCTAACCGGCATTGGTGCATTTGGTTTCGGGACCGTTTGGTAACACATAAACCCATTTAGACAACTCAATGTCATCCACCGTGCTTCTCGCCCATCCCGTCCCGATAAGGCTCGTCGTCTTGGATATAAAGCCAAGCAAGGATACGTTATTTACCGCATCCGAGTTCGCCGTGGAGGCCGCAAACGACAAGTCGCCAAGGGTCAAACCTACGGTAAACCCAAAACTCATGGTGTTTCTGAATTGAAATTCCAACGTTCCTTGAGATCTGTTGCCGAAGAAAGAGTCGGAAAACGTTGCGGAAACTTGAGAGTGTTGAACTCTTACTGGGTCAACCAGGTGCGTGAAACAGTCTTGTTTCTCTCGCATTCATATTCTTACTTAGTCTGTGTATATTAATTGTTATTTGTCTAAACTTACAGGACTCCACCTACAAATATTACGAAGTTATTCTCGTCGACCCCAACCACAAAGTCATCCGCCGTGATGCCCGCATCAACTGGATCGTCAAACCTGTCCACAAACACCGTGAATTACGTGGTCTCACCGCCGCTGGCAAGAAGAACCGTGGTCTCGGAAAGGGTCACTTGTACAATAAGGTTAAGGGATCTAGCAGACGTGCTTCCTGGAAGAGACGCAATACTTTGAGCTTGAGACGATACCGTTAAGTGATAACATAGGGTGTCGCGAACCAAAGGGACAGTATCATAATGCAATAAATATCTCGTTGGTTGAATTCATCAAAGATGGCCAGTTGTCTCGACTACTCACAACAGTTTAGTTATTTGTTCCACCTCTTGTCTGTGCAGATTTACTGTCTAGCCTTCAAACTTTCTATTGTATTCTTTATTCCCCTTCAATTACACAGCTCTCTGTCTGTTTAATAGATTGATTGCTTTGCTGATAGGGATAGACAAATAATGGGACGACCGTACTCCGCCTCGAAACTCCTGTACGGGGTGATGCCGTTTCGGTTTGAATGCGTCTTACAACTCGTCATTTTTCCATGAGACGATAAATGTTCTTGCTGTTTCCTATTTTTCTTTCCTTCTTTCTAGCGACTCAGATCATTCAGTGGTTATTCAATATGATCGCACTTCCCAATCATTTCTTCTTGCAATCTGTCTGTTCAATGGATTGATTGCGCTTCTGATAGGGATAGACCAACATCTAGACGACCGTACTCCGTCTCGAAACTCCTGTACGGGGTGATGCCGTTTCGGTTTGAATGCGTCTTACATTTACTTGTTGCTAAATTTTTATTGTGACAAATCGAACCTATACCCATTTTTTTCGTTTAATATGTCCCTTATCGATCTGGCAATTCGATCTAGTGATAGTGTTACGTGATAGAGCTGAAATTGCTTGATAATAAGGGTACACCAACATTTTCATTAGACCCGAGAGACGTCTAGTTCTTCGTCTTGGAACAATAAATAAGTAATGAAATAATTCATGACGGTTAAAATGCATCTTACATTTGACTGTTGTCAGTGTCTTGCTTCTTTCTTTTGATAGTATCCGTTATCTGACTGTAATAAGATGAAATCGAATACATATTGTTGTTTGGTATAATAGCAATGGAACAAGAAACTCACAAGATACAGAAAAGCCAACTCTGATTTCGATTTCAACAAAATATACAAATATTTGATATTTACGTTTTCATGGCCACTTTGTCTCCACTTGAATAATACAATCAATGACGAAACAACTACATTGAATTTGCAATCGTCCGTTCCGCTTATGACACCATCTTGTCTAAATTAACGACAAAGGTGATTGAACTAAGTTATAAACATTTTCTTTAGCTGATTGAATGAATAAACAGCTCCTGTTCTTTGACATTTTATTTTGCCGTTGTTTTTCGCAGATTGCGCAGTGAGTGCCTGAGATTTGATGGATAGGTGGTGGAAATAGCAGGAAGAACATAGAAATCAAAGTCAGCAATGGAACGTGACTGGTTGAAACAACAAATCAAAGTAGACGTCATAGAAAATCGTTTTCATACCTTCAAGCTGAAAACACTGCCGTTCGGCAACACCATAGGTGGATTATCTTCATTCATAATTTCACCCGTCAATTTGCACACGTAACAACTGTTGACGTGATGACCCCTTGGTAATTTCTCCGCCAATTTTTCGAAGTCACTAGATGAACAGATGGGACAATTGATATTACGAGAAGTAGAGTCGGGATTGGAAGTACACGATGAGGTTTTCAAAGCGGAAAGACCAGCCTGGAGGGCGAGGGAAAGTGAAGGGTGAAGAGGAAGAGAGTGTAATGAGAAAAGTGTGGATCGGAATTGAGTGATTAAGTAAGTCCATCGGGAAGGTTCATATAAATTCTGCGTTTGCAACATTGATCAATTGCGTAAACAGGGGCCAATTACGATATGGACACATGGATTTAAAAGATTAGGCAAAATTAGCAGATATACAGAAGCAAACTGGTGGGCGAGACAACATAATCAGAAATGATACCTTATACGGTCGACATGCTGTTCCTTCCGGAAATGCCAATAACGCCATAGCTTGTTGAATTTCCTTCATATGCGAATCGATCCAACCAGAGAAATGTTTTTTGGCGTATGCGATAGCCGCATTAAGGTCTCGTTTCCGTGCCAATTCGATAAACTCTTGGAGGCGAAGATTGAATTCGAGAGTGCTCTGTATCAACCAACGAGTTAATGATTCGATGAATGGGAAGAAGAGAGATAGAGAGCACAAAAAAAAAGAAAGTAAAAGTGACACAAAATAAGGAAGAAAGATAATTACCTTCATCTTTCGAAGAGCCGTTTTGTTATCATTACACCAGGCCAAGCACTCTGAACAATTATTGTTTTCCAAAGCGTTTTCAATTTTTCTTGCTTGCCTAAAAAACTCAACATCAACAAAGTCCTGTAATAAGGTCAAATTGTAGTCAGCAAACCTATTACGGTTTGTGCTTAACAGATCACTGTTAAAGAATCAAGCAATTTATCCAGCCAACCTTGAGTCCCTCATCTTGAGCCATCTTCTCTGCGGTATCGATAAATCCAGTTCTCATCATATAATCGATCAACAGTCTGTCCAACCTGATTTTTGACCAGCGGATGTATTCATCGCTATCGCAAAATTTGAGATGAGTTATCTGATTTAAATGATCTAGTCGAGCTCGAGTGCGATTGGAGTATGTGAGCTCCTCAGACCGAATTTCGTCAAGCTGAATCGGTTTGACGATTTCAACGACAGATACGGTACATAGATTATTTGATGAAGAGATGTATCAAATTTGTATAGCAGAATCAGGGGAAATGGACAGCTTGTCGTTAGTCAAAGTCGGAAGGTTGATAAAAACCAATGTTTGGAAGTGCAAAGTTCTTCTCATAATCAAATTCCCCTCCCTAATCGCCGAGTACAAGATAGTGTTTGCGGTTTGAGTGTGAAAATGACTATCGTTTCGCGACGTCTCTGGCCGAATTACAATCTCTCCTTTGAAGGCCTTTAATCAAGCTCAACATACCTTTCTTTTCAGCTTATTCAATCGTTCAACAGCAGAATCAATAGTTTTTATAGCATCGTCTGGTTTTATTTTTTTAGCCGCCGTCTTTGAAGCGATGTCGGATATAGTAGAAGCGAGATTCGTCATTTCTTTCTCGATATGTTTTTGTGAAGTGCGATTTGCTTTCTTGAGTTGTTCAAATGGAACCTATACATTCAAACAATTGATGGAAAAACAGAGAATGAAATTGATGAAATGAACCATGGGGAGAAAGTCCGTATCAGCTTCTACGCCGAAAGAGCAAAGGGGACACATAAGGACGGCAGAAGATGAGGGATGGGATACCTTGATGAACGAGGATTCGAGGGACATGATCCCATCGTGGTTTATCTTTATCCGATCAGCCATAACTGCCTTGAGAATGCAAACGTCAAGATGTGTTTTAAAAGCGAAAACGGATACAATTCTTCAAACGATGCTTCTTCTGTCGTAACGAACGAGGGGAACGAGGCGTCGTGTTTGTCAAGCGGTGGATCCAGCAATCGCATCAGAGTCTATTTCATAAGTGAAAATTAATTATTCTACAAAGTCGCACTTTGGGCATGGCATTAATATCCAATTTTTATGTTGATGAATCGTTTATTATAATCAAATGTATTGCGCAGCTGGACAAGAGTCTTGCTATTGCATTCGCCGTTTCAACTGGTATCCTCACTATCATCAATTTCCTTCTTTCCTTGAATTCTAAACGTATACGTCATGATTTGCTGATCATCAGAATGTCATTTTGTTTCCCTTTGTGGCATGCATGCCAATTCCACTTTTTACCCACACCAAGTCACACAAATCACATAGTCACGTGGCTGTCGCTATGGATACAAATAACGTTTTTCTCGTTTAATTTTGATCAGAAAATTCCGTCATTCTCAATTCAACCCAAGCCTTTTTTTTTCATTTTATTAGAAAAAAAGAAAAAAAAATATATTCCTATTCCTATTAAAAAACTCAAAAAAAAACTCAATCTAAACTTCATAACGAAAGAAAAACAAAAAAAAGAAATAACTTTCAATATGTCTGCTCCTGCCGCTACTCCTGCTCCTGCTGCTCAAGCCGAATCTCAAGCTCCCGCAGCTTTCGCTTCCGCTGGAACTCCTTCATCTGCCTCTCTCTATGTCGGTGAACTCGATCCATCCGTCACTGAAGCTATGTTGTTCGAAATGTTCAACCTTATCGGTCCCGTTGCCTCCGTAAGAGTCTGCAGAGATGCTGTCACCAGAAGAAGTTTGGGTTATGCATATGTCAACTTCCATAATATGAATGATGGTGTGTGTCTATTTGGATTTTCCCTTGGTTTGTTAATGGATGGAATTGTGAATGGGCTCAGCGATATATCAAAGTTTGGAGTTGGCAAATTTCGGACGATTCCAAGTGAGAAATCGATTTCTGACCGCCAGTTTTACTTTTATGTTGTCATTAGGTGAAAGAGCCCTCGAAGCGCTCAATTATACTCCCGTCAAGGGTCGTCCCTGCCGCATCATGTGGTCCCAAAGAGATCCCTCGCTTCGTAAAACCGGTACCGGTAACATCTTCATCAAGAACTTGGACCCGGCCATCGACAACAAAGCTCTTCATGATACCTTCTCTGCTTTCGGAAACATCTTAAGTTGTAAAGTTGCTTTAGATTCTGATGGCAATTCCAAAGGCTATGGTTTTGTTCACTATGAAACATCCGAAGCTGCGGACGCCGCTATCAAGGCTGTCAATGGCATGTTGTTGAACGACAAAAAAGTGTATGTAATACTGATGATTGCCCCAGTTTGGTACTGGAAATAACTTGCTTTTGTTCTTACAGATTCGTTGGTCATCATATTCCTCGCAAGGAACGTGAAGCTACGCTTGCTAGAGTCCGTGCTCAATTTACCAACCTTTACGTCAAAAACCTTCCCGAAGAAGTCGAACAAGAAGAACTTGAAGAAATGTTTGGCAAATACGGCTCCGTTACTTCAGCTGTCATCTCTACCGACGAATCTGGAAAATCCAAAGGTTTTGCTTTCGTCAACTACGACACTCACGAAGCCGCCCAAGCTGCCGTTGATGCCCTTCACGACAAAGACTATAAGGGCAAAACACTTTATGTTCAACGTGCTCAAAAAAAAGCTGAAAGAGAAGAAGAATTGAGAAAAATGTATGAACAGCAACGCAACGAAAGGATGCAAAAATGGCAAGGAACCAACCTGTACATTAAGAACTTGGATGACGCAGTCGATGATGAAACACTCAGGCAAGAATTTGGAGTTTTTGGTGTTATCACATCTGCAAAAATCATGAAAGATGATAAGGTTCGTAGTCACATTGTCTACTTCCGCGCAATCTTTTTATTTATAATAGCCTATTCTGACTTGTGAAATTCCGTTTATACAGGGTAACTCTAAAGGTTTCGGATTCGTTTGCTTCTCCTCCCCCGACGAAGCTACCAAGGCCGTTACTGAAATGAACGGAAAAATGATTGGTCAAAAACCTATTTATGTTGCTCTTGCTCAACGCAAAGAACAGAGACGTCAGCAGTTGGAAGCTCAACACGCTCAAAGAAATCAATACCGTGGACCTCAGGTGAGAATTCCTATCAAGTTGCTTGTCCCGTTCTACATTCAGTAATTAACTTAAGTCTCATCAGGGACAACCTATGATGCCTGTTCCTGGCGGTATGTACCCTGGAGCTCCCGTATTCTACGCTCCCCAACCCGGTATGCCCCCACAGCGAGGTTTCTTCCCTGGAGGTCCAGGACCAATGGGTGGTCCTCGTCCACGATGGCAACAACCTGGTCAACCCCAAGGTGGTCCAGGTGGCATGGGCGGTTATCCCATGCCTCAACAGTTCCCGGGACAAATGCCAGTCAACGGCCCCGGTGGCCCCCGTGGTCCTCGTCAACCGAGAATCAGCAATCAAGGTAACGCAGCTCGCCCTCAACAGCGACCAATGCAGCCAAACATGCCTGCCGGTCCCAATGCTGCCTCCGCAGCCGGTGGCGCCGGAGCTCAACGTCCACCGCAATCTGGAAACAGACCAAATTCTCAATTCAAATACACCTCTAACGCTCGCAACACTCCCGCCGCCTCTGCTGCTCCAGCCACTGCATCTTCCAATGCCAACGCACCATCTCAAGCCGCTGTCCCGCAACCTCAAAACAAACTTAACCTTGCTGCTCTTGCCGCCGCTCCGCCAGATCAACAAAAGCGTATGCTCGGTGAAACCATTTATCCGCTTGTGAACGCATTAGAAAAAGAATTCGCCCCCAAAATTACAGGAATGTTGTTGGAAATGGATAATGCCGAGTTGATTGGTCTTTTAGAAAATCCTGATCAATTCAACCAAAAAGTCAATGTTGCCAGTAAAATGTTGAAAGAGCATATGAATGCCAAACCTGAAGAGGAATAAGCGAAAGACTTTTGTCGGATTGAATTTCGCTGTTTAGTGTTTACTTAATCTTCATTGTTTGACGTGTGGAAGATATTATTTTAATGTACTTTTAGCAATGCAATGGCTTTTTATTTTTCTTGTTTCTCTTTTTGCACGATCGATGTTACTTCTGTGGATTTTTCATTGTCCTTTTGTTTTTATCTTGTTAATGCTAATATACAGGTAGACCTTTTTTCTGCGTTCTACCAGGAATGATGGATTCATGATTATGATCATGGGACATTGAGGGCGAATGCCATGAGAGGAAAGGTGGTGGAATTTGCAAATATGCTGTATGGGTTCTGGAGGGCCGAGTCGTCTTTGATCAGTTATGATGGAATCTGATTGGTAAAGTGCCAGTCTTTTCGGATGAGAAGGTGATATGGTGGATCGATATATATGAAAGTCACTTAAAGTGTTATGAAGGATGGAGAGATATATGCGCGTTATAATAAGTAATTGTTCCCAATCATGAATAGGAAAGACAAGACCAAAAAAAGTCTAAATAATAAAATGAAAAATTTTATGGGTTGAATAATAATTGTTTGTATTTCGTTGTTCTCATTCTTCATCTACTTTTATTTTGTAGCATTTTGGGAAATGTATTCCATCGCAATCTCGAGCAATTGATATTCGAAATTAAAATTTGCAAGCTAGCTACAAATGTCACTTACACTGTGTTGTTACTGTAATGTATAATTATCAACGATTATTACAAACTATATATCATAAAAAAATCTCGGGTTTGGAAAGGCTACGTGTATGTTAAACAGGAGTGACGAAACATCGATCTCGTACTAGTCCATGATGACGTCGGCGACACCAATGGAGCAGGAGCTTGGAATTCTCGGATCATTCTATATGTCATTAAGAATATTTCCGACTCGAATTGACTCCGCATATTGGATTAGCATAAAGGTTTTTGAATTCATAAATGGCGATGCACAAATAAGAAAGTTAGTCGGATACCACATCGTCGAGTCAATTCTGCTTCGGTAGAGTACACATCTGAATGACCGTGAAATGTATTTCTTTCCGTTCATGGAGAAGTTTGGATTAAATAACCATACGATTGCTTATTCTTTCCTTATTCGGAGGATACGGGAAGGCCTAGCCATTGCGATACGTGAAGGCTACGTTATGGGACCGTCGCTCTTTGCGTCGCCTTGATACTGGACGGCGTCGCCTTGATTTCGGAACTTCAAAATACAGATTTGTCTGTTTACTGTCTTGAGCGCTCCGCAACGTCCAAGAGAAGGGTATGGTCGCGGCGTTGGTACACCGATGGACCAATGCGCCCAGAATGAAGAACAAAACGGCGCCTTCTGCTATCCCAAATGCGAGGACGGATTTTACGGCGCAGGACCAGTATGCTGGGAAGCCTGTGCTTCCGATGAGAGAGACGATGGGCTTACCTGTTTCCGCTCAATTATCAGTTTTCGTTGGAAAAAATCCCATGATCGTGGTGCCGGCCATCCTCCCAATTCTTGCCCTGCTGGAAAAGAAGCCAATCAAAATTTATGTTATGAACCCTGTAAACAGGGCTATAGAGGTGATTTTCTGATTTCCTTTTCCGACAATTTTAGATGCACAAGTTGGACCAGTTGATTAATGTTATCTATATTTGATTTTATAGGTGTTGGTCCAATGTGCCATTACGTCGGCAATAATTAAAATTTGACTCTTTGCAACCAGTTTACCGTGTGATAAAATACTCTTTAAGATCAAAATCGTGTAGTTTAGAAATATCGAAAAATTTGTAAATCAATATTATACATATATGTAGTTTTAGTTTATTTCGGTAGATTTTTAATATCTTATTTGTATATTACATGAATTGGGAAACAATGTCACGTTGTCCGACATAGTAATTATTGTTCAGTCAATGACAAATATAATCTGTCTGACTTCAGTTCAGTCGCCTGCAAATGAACCCTTTTGTCATTACACATATTAAAGTTTTCACTATGGCATACAGCTGATAGCCTCCCCCTCTTACGATCGCCACAAAGTTCAATAAATACGCTGCGTTTTGATTTTGTTCTGCCAGGCATGCTGCTATAAAACAATCCCCTCGATTGCACCATCCTTCATGCGTATATACATAATTTATCGCAGTTACAGTGATATTTCTGGCTTAATTCCTCATGTATAGGCCCACCTATCGAGAGTTTACTGGCCTGTTTGTCCAATCGACTAGGTGTATCAACTGCTGTTTTCGACCAAATTTTGTCGAGTAGGATGGATAAACATTGTCAAACAACCATGATATATTGCTACATTACGACAGTTATAGATCCAAGGTACTTTGAAGCCCAAGACATCAACAACAGGATATTGGCAGCCTACTCCGCCTCATTTAATTTCCAATGACTTGGTTACAACTGCCCTACAGATTCATTCCAGTTCACAATATGTTACATAAAATCAAAACAATCTCCGGCATCCCACTCACAATGTTCAAAGTAGCTTCCTTCTTGAATCTCATCAGCAATTCACTTCACCTCATCCTGCACCTACAAATCCCGTTTTGTGCTTCCCAACATTGTAGGGTCCATTGAAGGATATGATATCGAACCCGCACCAGGAGGAGGAGGAGGCATCGCCGAAGTTGAAGCACTATCAGCATAATACTTATGTTGGGGTCCAGTGTGTTCTGTAGACAAGTAAAAAGTCAGATATAATTGATAGTAATATGAAGATAAGATGATTACCAGGTGGAGGCTGCGGTCGTTTAGCTGCTATTTCTGATGAGGGTCCTTGGGGTCTTGGTCTATTGACGGAGAATGTTTAATGTTGTATTCACCTTAATTCAAATAAAACTTTAATTTTCTTACTTTCCCCATGCAACTCTCAATGGTCTCTGCCTAATCATTAAGTTACCCTGCAATTTCGCCATTGCAGCTTCTGCACCCGCCCTTGTGGCAAAATTCACAAAAGCACATTTTGATCTGTACACCATTACTATGGATTTGATTTCACCGAATGCGTAAAAATATCCACTATTTAAGCAATAAGGATTCAATACGTCAGATTCATTATTACGAAAACGAAGTTAATGGAAGAGACTTCAAACCGTAAATCCTGCTCTGTTACATCTTGACTAACATTGGACACAAATAAGGAAGCAACTGTCGGGTCGTCGGGAGGGGTAAGGCCATTATATTTTTCTGTTTTACCTAGAATCTTCAGAGCAACCGGATCGTGGGTGCCATAATATCGATCTTTAAAATTTTGATGCGACAGTTCACCCTCGTCCGGCATTTCATGCCTGAAAAATTGATGATACAGTTTTAATCAGTCAAGTCGAGTAGACTTAAATATAACTAGTAGTATACAGACCTATAAGGACATTCAGTACCACGCTTACATTCACCCTTGACATAAAACGAACATATATGTGGTCGATTTCGTTTATAGTAGGGATCTGTCCGTGTCAGTTTCTTGAGAGTTTCCTTCGCGGCTGAATCAACTTTTCCTGCTCCTCCGGCGTATGTCATCATTTGATCACCAGTCTCTTCCATCTATAAGCATCGGGGAGTATGAATTTAGTAGTGATACGGGCTAAATTATCAAAGCGCCAACCAACCTTCATCTCTGCATTCCGAATGAACCATTCCCGATTTACATCTGATTTCGGCATCGCCTCACTGTTTTGCACAACTGTATCTCGAACCTGTGTTGGAAGTCCTGAATACAACATATCATATCAAACAATAAGTTTGTCGAGTTCAGGCTATGCGTAATGTCATAATAAACAAAAATCGAACCATATTCCAAATCCAGTAAACAAGTCTGACAAACATTTTTCAGCTTTGCACAGGTTTGACAAATTTCAGTTTTCTTAAATCTCATTCCAGCCCCTGGAAGCCATCGGAAAACTGTAAAAGGTCTAGCGCAAACCTAAATATGATAAGGTCAACGGAAGTGATTCCGACATTAACCGAGCAACGAAAAGAACAAACTTTGCATTCTCGAGACATATTTTGCTTGGTCTACATCGGAAAGAGATTAATCATCATAAACTTTAGAGGCAGAATAGCCTAAATATACTGCATACCATTCTGACGTAGGGATTATCACCCAGGCATGTTTCGCAGACGATCGGAAATTCCTACAAGATCACAAAATTAGAATCATGTCAGGAAAAGAAGTCATTACAGGAAATCGCGGAAAAGAATTACAACTAACCGAATCATCAACTCCTTTTTTTGCGTTCATGATTCTTATTTATATATGTTATTATCGGGATTGTTGAATGTCCCTACAAAAGGCCCCTACGAAAGGCGAAGGTAGAGCACGTGAGTGTCACGTGATTCAATTTAACTTCAGGTTGAATCCTTCACTGAACAGTACAATATAATTGCAACCAAAGTGATTGTTATATTACTATGCACGGTAAGAGCGCAAAATCGACATTTAGTTTTATTTAAATTCTTTAATCCGGTCACTCTTCATCAGAGAGTAAATCTTCTTCTGCATCACTGTCATCCTCATTCATTTCTTGATAATACGTCAAAGCTTTCGGAAATAAATCGTTTGCTATGAGATTCAAGTAATCCAACTCTTTTTCTTCAAACATATTGAACACGCTCTCGGATTTCTCTTCATCCTACAATGGGATAAATCAACGGTCAGAACAATCGGCTACGACGAGGGTCACAAATTCAGACAATAAAACCAAGTCATACCGATAGTTTTCCTTTCCACTTTATTGGGGAGCATTCGATAGTTTCCATGTCTCCGTCTTTAAAAGTAACATTAGCGCTGATTTTTTTATTTTCGAACGTATCGTTCTTTCCGAAGTGCATCCCAATTGTAAAGTTTGCCGCGCATGATGGATCCCTCTCAACAGTCAGGTCCTCAAGGGCTTCGATTGCACTCAAATCATTTTCGGAAACGAGGCCACCGAATGCCGGGTGGGCTGATATTATAATCGACCAGAAGTTAGGAATCTGAAACGATGTTAATAAATGAATTGAAATCAATAGTTGAATTGTATCCTGCCTTTTTGAGCAACTCTCGTCGTTGATTGTACAGCGGAGCTTTTTTGGCTTCATATTTTGACAATAATTGTAAAAATTCTTTATTGTAATCCAACTCAATCTCGTCGAGACCATCTATCACAAAAGATAAGATATTAATCCATTTGCAGGATTCAAGACATTGGTCTTCACGGTATGAAATGAAACTCACCAACCACATCGCTTAACTTTTGGAAGGTTTCATCCAACTGTTGGTCATCATCATGCTGATCGGTCTTTGCTTTCTTTGAGACTGTAGCTTCGGCTTCGGCCTTTCGTTTTTGAGTCGGTTGTGGCATAATTGATGTGGTCTGGACGTATTGAGGGAGGAATGATTCGCTAAACGATTGACATAGAACAACCTTAGGATTCGGTAATCCGTGTTTACAAAGAGCACGTGTTTATCGTTCCACTACAACCTCCATTAGTCAGGGTCTTAAAGGTGAGAAGCGCATTCGAAAAATTGTTGAGCAAGATTTCTCACTTTAATACTTAGAAAGATACTTCAGTTCGGCTCCATGGTGGAAAGCAAACCTTCAAATGCTCCGGAGCATTGCCCCGGTACAGACAACGAGTTGGCGGGGAAAGCTGCTGCTTGTGCTGGATGTCCCAACCAGAACATATGCGCTACAACCCCTAAAGGACCTGACCCTGGTAAATTCAGAATATTGTCAATTTCGGCGACGTTTAAGTATTGATTGCCCATCTCATTTAGCAATTCCGCTGATTAACGAGAGGATGGAGAACATCCGACACAAGATTTTGATCCTATCTGGAAAAGGCGGAGTGGGGAAAAGCACATTTACTTCTCAGCTGGCATTCGCATTGTCAAATGATGATGAGGTGCAGGTACATAATTGATCATCTCTTTGAATAGCTTTCTTTATACCTTGACTTGCCTAGTTTAACTCCTTTAATTGACGCTCTGGACAGGTCGGGCTCGTGGACGTAGATATTTGCGGGCCATCAATTCCTAAAATTATGGGTTTGGAAGGAGAACAGATTCATCAGAGTAGTAGTGGGTGGTCGCCTGTTTATTTAGAAGATAATCTCGCCGTTATGTCGATTGGATTTATGTTGCAGAATCAAGACGATGCTATCATATGGAGAGGACCGAAGAAAAATGGTTTGATCACTCATCTTGCTTATTAGTTGTTGATACTAAACTAATCATTAGTTCATTAATGTATTGCCTCTTTTCGTCATAAAGGCCTGATTAAGCAGTTCCTAAAAGATGTCGAGTGGGGCCCACTCGATTTCCTCTTAATCGACACACCTCCTGGAACTTCTGACGAGCATCTGTCAATTGTTCAGTTCCTCAAGGAAGCAGGAATAGACGGGGCAATTGTGATAACGACACCTCAGGAGGTGGCCCTCCAAGATGTGAGAAAGGAGATAAACTTTTGTAGGAAAGTCGGTATACCCATCTTGGGGGTCGTGGAGAACATGCGAGGATTTGTATGCCCTGGATGTAAGGTAAGGAAGCCAAGCGGCCATTCCTAGTTTTTAGATTTTACCGATTCATTTCTAATTCGCTGTTCTTATGCAGAACGAATCCCAGATCTTCCTTCCATCCACCGGAGGAGCTCAGAAAATGTGCGAGGAACTGAATCTCCGTTTGCTGGGCTCGATACCACTGGATCCACGAATTGCAAAGTCATGCGACCACGGTGTTTCCTTTATGGATGAATTCCCGGATTCACCCGCGACAGAAGCTCTAGAAAAAATTGTTGAGGGTAAGTTTAATCGTTTACACTCCATTGAATGCTAGCATTTGAATATAATGTGACGATACGACCTCTATTTCTTCTCAGGAATCAAATCCACATTGAATTAGCACCGTTTGAACTGCGACTCAATAAACCTCTTTCTTGAATGGCCTGGTGACTGAAACAAATTGACGGTCAAGGAAAGCCAAGTACTCGTCACGATAATATCAATGTAGATACGATTGAAAGCCAATATTCTTTATCTTTTCGTATAGTTATCTGTATATGGTACACGTAAAGGGAGAAATGATTTTGGATTCATCAATTGCCTTGGGTTGGAAATATATTTTAGGAGTTAGGTACACTATGTTCAGGTTCTAATCATTGACATTGATACAATAAAGTACTTCTCACATGGCAATTAATGCGGTAGTATATTTAACAAGTTGCATCACTCTTCCTTGACTCCAACATCTCCGTCTTCACTTTTTACAGTTTTGGTCTCCGTATCTAAAGCATTTGCTGGTACCATTTTCCCATTCTGATATTTGAACACATCCCCATCCCCCACGTTATAGCGATAATAGTTATTCGTTCCAGCAACATTAATTGCCTTTCTCAAAGTGATGTTGACCCTCGGAAATGCTTTCGATCGCTTCGGAATTGAATGATCCCAGTTACTTTGTGTCGGACCTTGCATTATGATCAAGTCACCATTTTGAAGCGTAAATGATTTTTTACGACCGTGATTTGATTTTTGGCGGAGAAAAAAGTCTCGGGTACCTCCTACGGTATTAGGGCCACGGTATGAACAAGAATGAATTAACTTATACTTAGAAAGTGCGAACAGAGGAAATAAATGATATACCTAATGAAAGAGAGGCGATAGTAGGGTTTGGTCCTAAAAACGATTCATCATCGCTATGATACGCTATACTGTTACTCCCATCTTCATAAAAATTGATCAACACAAAATTAAATTTATCCCCTGTCACTTCCTCCACTTTTTCTTTATACTTTCTCAATACATCGGGAATCGGTACGGGTTCTATCTTGTAAACTGAAGGCGGACTGTTGGTTTCGTCGATTCCAAAGACAGTTGTATACCGCGGTGTAACAATTTGGCGACCTCGAGAGCGATAGGTTACCCTGTGCCATGGTAGTTCTGCTAGACAGTAATTGTAGAACGCGGTTGCGGTTGCAGGAGAAAGGAAGGAATTGTAGTAAACTAGGTCGAGGTCTTGTTCCCGAATGATGGATTTGTTTTGTAGTTGAATGCCATTGTCAAAATCTATAGACTCATTTTTTGTCGTTGGGGACGGAAATGATGAAGGGATATCCAGTTTTGTATCCTCAGTCTTTGTACGTTTTGATGGGAGCCGGGCGGTAGAATCATATTCTCCAGACAAACTTCGTTTCTGTATAGATGTCATGAATATGCGGATACTGCTTCAATGGACTGCGAATGCAAATTCAGAGGTGTCTCGCCAAACCATATCAGATCGTAACGATATTAAAGTACACGCATTCATTCTGCCCTTGTGATGTGATGTGATGTCATATCTGGTCCGACGAGGCTACGATCGCCATTTCGTGAGCGAATATTTCATTCGTACCGCTTTGTCTAAATATTCTCATTTTTGCAAAATAATAGGAACTTACAACAATGTATTCTCCAATGGGACCGGAAAGTTATGTGAACCCTGCCCACAAGGTTACTTGCCATATGTAATTGTTTGTTATTCGGACTGCTTGTTAATGACTTATTTTCATGTCTTGCTATAGGGGCGACATGCAAGTAACTGAGATTCAGTTTGATGTCATTTCTATGCCATTCATATAAATACCGCTACTAACATCGAAGCAAAAGAACGAACGGATCAGTTTCCCCGTCCCTATATATGACTGGTGGAGAACTGAAAAGTAACAACACGATTACCTTCTTGCCGTGTATCCCTGTGTGTTATCCTCTCCTTCTATTTGTGCTATTTTGGACACAACTGACGTTGAGCTGTTGCTTCAAGCCCCAAGCTTGCCCTGGTGCAAGTAGAATCCGTAATACGGAAACTGGTTTGAATTTGTATTGGTGTTCTTGAGGATAATGGTCTTTCCATAATTCTCAATGGCTTTAATTTCTCGCGATTCCATTGAGTCTATGCAGTCGAAACGGACAGTTCGTTCAAGCCCAATTATTTTTCAATATGTTAAAATGCTTTTAATATACTGTACGAATTTCTTAAGGGAGTGCATGAAAAGGAATGCAAATTGCGACATGTTGCGCGACAATCGGACGGCAATGAAAATCCCATGATCGTGGTGCCGGCCATCCTCCCAATTCTTGCCCTGCTGGAAAAGAAGCCAATCAAAATTTATGTTATGAACCCTGTAAACAGGGCTATAGAGGTGATTTTCTGATTTCCTTTTCCGACAATTTTAGATGCACAAGTTGGACCAGTTGATTAATGTTATCTATATTTGATTTTATAGGTGTTGGTCCAATGTGCCATTACGTCGGCAATAATTAAAATTTGACTCTTTGCAACCAGTTTACCGTGTGATAAAATACTCTTTAAGATCAAAATCGTGTAGTTTAGAAATATCGAAAAATTTGTAAATCAATATTATACATATATGTAGTTTTAGTTTATTTCGGTAGATTTTTAATATCTTATTTGTATATTACATGAATTGGGAAACAATGTCACGTTGTCCGACATAGTAATTATTGTTCAGTCAATGACAAATATAATCTGTCTGACTTCAGTTCAGTCGCCTGCAAATGAACCCTTTTGTCATTACACATATTAAAGTTTTCACTATGGCATACAGCTGATAGCCTCCCCCTCTTACGATCGCCACAAAGTTCAATAAATACGCTGCGTTTTGATTTTGTTCTGCCAGGCATGCTGCTATAAAACAATCCCCTCGATTGCACCATCCTTCATGCGTATATACATAATTTATCGCAGTTACAGTGATATTTCTGGCTTAATTCCTCATGTATAGGCCCACCTATCGAGAGTTTACTGGCCTGTTTGTCCAATCGACTAGGTGTATCAACTGCTGTTTTCGACCAAATTTTGTCGAGTAGGATGGATAAACATTGTCAAACAACCATGATATATTGCTACATTACGACAGTTATAGATCCAAGGTACTTTGAAGCCCAAGACATCAACAACAGGATATTGGCAGCCTACTCCGCCTCATTTAATTTCCAATGACTTGGTTACAACTGCCCTACAGATTCATTCCAGTTCACAATATGTTACATAAAATCAAAACAATCTCCGGCATCCCACTCACAATGTTCAAAGTAGCTTCCTTCTTGAATCTCATCAGCAATTCACTTCACCTCATCCTGCACCTACAAATCCCGTTTTGTGCTTCCCAACATTGTAGGGTCCATTGAAGGATATGATATCGAACCCGCACCAGGAGGAGGAGGAGGCATCGCCGAAGTTGAAGCACTATCAGCATAATACTTATGTTGGGGTCCAGTGTGTTCTGTAGACAAGTAAAAAGTCAGATATAATTGATAGTAATATGAAGATAAGATGATTACCAGGTGGAGGCTGCGGTCGTTTAGCTGCTATTTCTGATGAGGGTCCTTGGGGTCTTGGTCTATTGACGGAGAATGTTTAATGTTGTATTCACCTTAATTCAAATAAAACTTTAATTTTCTTACTTTCCCCATGCAACTCTCAATGGTCTCTGCCTAATCATTAAGTTACCCTGCAATTTCGCCATTGCAGCTTCTGCACCCGCCCTTGTGGCAAAATTCACAAAAGCACATTTTGATCTGTACACCATTACTATGGATTTGATTTCACCGAATGCGTAAAAATATCCACTATTTAAGCAATAAGGATTCAATACGTCAGATTCATTATTACGAAAACGAAGTTAATGGAAGAGACTTCAAACCGTAAATCCTGCTCTGTTACATCTTGACTAACATTGGACACAAATAAGGAAGCAACTGTCGGGTCGTCGGGAGGGGTAAGGCCATTATATTTTTCTGTTTTACCTAGAATCTTCAGAGCAACCGGATCGTGGGTGCCATAATATCGATCTTTAAAATTTTGATGCGACAGTTCACCCTCGTCCGGCATTTCATGCCTGAAAAATTGATGATACAGTTTTAATCAGTCAAGTCGAGTAGACTTAAATATAACTAGTAGTATACAGACCTATAAGGACATTCAGTACCACGCTTACATTCACCCTTGACATAAAACGAACATATATGTGGTCGATTTCGTTTATAGTAGGGATCTGTCCGTGTCAGTTTCTTGAGAGTTTCCTTCGCGGCTGAATCAACTTTTCCTGCTCCTCCGGCGTATGTCATCATTTGATCACCAGTCTCTTCCATCTATAAGCATCGGGGAGTATGAATTTAGTAGTGATACGGGCTAAATTATCAAAGCGCCAACCAACCTTCATCTCTGCATTCCGAATGAACCATTCCCGATTTACATCTGATTTCGGCATCGCCTCACTGTTTTGCACAACTGTATCTCGAACCTGTGTTGGAAGTCCTGAATACAACATATCATATCAAACAATAAGTTTGTCGAGTTCAGGCTATGCGTAATGTCATAATAAACAAAAATCGAACCATATTCCAAATCCAGTAAACAAGTCTGACAAACATTTTTCAGCTTTGCACAGGTTTGACAAATTTCAGTTTTCTTAAATCTCATTCCAGCCCCTGGAAGCCATCGGAAAACTGTAAAAGGTCTAGCGCAAACCTAAATATGATAAGGTCAACGGAAGTGATTCCGACATTAACCGAGCAACGAAAAGAACAAACTTTGCATTCTCGAGACATATTTTGCTTGGTCTACATCGGAAAGAGATTAATCATCATAAACTTTAGAGGCAGAATAGCCTAAATATACTGCATACCATTCTGACGTAGGGATTATCACCCAGGCATGTTTCGCAGACGATCGGAAATTCCTACAAGATCACAAAATTAGAATCATGTCAGGAAAAGAAGTCATTACAGGAAATCGCGGAAAAGAATTACAACTAACCGAATCATCAACTCCTTTTTTTGCGTTCATGATTCTTATTTATATATGTTATTATCGGGATTGTTGAATGTCCCTACAAAAGGCCCCTACGAAAGGCGAAGGTAGAGCACGTGAGTGTCACGTGATTCAATTTAACTTCAGGTTGAATCCTTCACTGAACAGTACAATATAATTGCAACCAAAGTGATTGTTATATTACTATGCACGGTAAGAGCGCAAAATCGACATTTAGTTTTATTTAAATTCTTTAATCCGGTCACTCTTCATCAGAGAGTAAATCTTCTTCTGCATCACTGTCATCCTCATTCATTTCTTGATAATACGTCAAAGCTTTCGGAAATAAATCGTTTGCTATGAGATTCAAGTAATCCAACTCTTTTTCTTCAAACATATTGAACACGCTCTCGGATTTCTCTTCATCCTACAATGGGATAAATCAACGGTCAGAACAATCGGCTACGACGAGGGTCACAAATTCAGACAATAAAACCAAGTCATACCGATAGTTTTCCTTTCCACTTTATTGGGGAGCATTCGATAGTTTCCATGTCTCCGTCTTTAAAAGTAACATTAGCGCTGATTTTTTTATTTTCGAACGTATCGTTCTTTCCGAAGTGCATCCCAATTGTAAAGTTTGCCGCGCATGATGGATCCCTCTCAACAGTCAGGTCCTCAAGGGCTTCGATTGCACTCAAATCATTTTCGGAAACGAGGCCACCGAATGCCGGGTGGGCTGATATTATAATCGACCAGAAGTTAGGAATCTGAAACGATGTTAATAAATGAATTGAAATCAATAGTTGAATTGTATCCTGCCTTTTTGAGCAACTCTCGTCGTTGATTGTACAGCGGAGCTTTTTTGGCTTCATATTTTGACAATAATTGTAAAAATTCTTTATTGTAATCCAACTCAATCTCGTCGAGACCATCTATCACAAAAGATAAGATATTAATCCATTTGCAGGATTCAAGACATTGGTCTTCACGGTATGAAATGAAACTCACCAACCACATCGCTTAACTTTTGGAAGGTTTCATCCAACTGTTGGTCATCATCATGCTGATCGGTCTTTGCTTTCTTTGAGACTGTAGCTTCGGCTTCGGCCTTTCGTTTTTGAGTCGGTTGTGGCATAATTGATGTGGTCTGGACGTATTGAGGGAGGAATGATTCGCTAAACGATTGACATAGAACAACCTTAGGATTCGGTAATCCGTGTTTACAAAGAGCACGTGTTTATCGTTCCACTACAACCTCCATTAGTCAGGGTCTTAAAGGTGAGAAGCGCATTCGAAAAATTGTTGAGCAAGATTTCTCACTTTAATACTTAGAAAGATACTTCAGTTCGGCTCCATGGTGGAAAGCAAACCTTCAAATGCTCCGGAGCATTGCCCCGGTACAGACAACGAGTTGGCGGGGAAAGCTGCTGCTTGTGCTGGATGTCCCAACCAGAACATATGCGCTACAACCCCTAAAGGACCTGACCCTGGTAAATTCAGAATATTGTCAATTTCGGCGACGTTTAAGTATTGATTGCCCATCTCATTTAGCAATTCCGCTGATTAACGAGAGGATGGAGAACATCCGACACAAGATTTTGATCCTATCTGGAAAAGGCGGAGTGGGGAAAAGCACATTTACTTCTCAGCTGGCATTCGCATTGTCAAATGATGATGAGGTGCAGGTACATAATTGATCATCTCTTTGAATAGCTTTCTTTATACCTTGACTTGCCTAGTTTAACTCCTTTAATTGACGCTCTGGACAGGTCGGGCTCGTGGACGTAGATATTTGCGGGCCATCAATTCCTAAAATTATGGGTTTGGAAGGAGAACAGATTCATCAGAGTAGTAGTGGGTGGTCGCCTGTTTATTTAGAAGATAATCTCGCCGTTATGTCGATTGGATTTATGTTGCAGAATCAAGACGATGCTATCATATGGAGAGGACCGAAGAAAAATGGTTTGATCACTCATCTTGCTTATTAGTTGTTGATACTAAACTAATCATTAGTTCATTAATGTATTGCCTCTTTTCGTCATAAAGGCCTGATTAAGCAGTTCCTAAAAGATGTCGAGTGGGGCCCACTCGATTTCCTCTTAATCGACACACCTCCTGGAACTTCTGACGAGCATCTGTCAATTGTTCAGTTCCTCAAGGAAGCAGGAATAGACGGGGCAATTGTGATAACGACACCTCAGGAGGTGGCCCTCCAAGATGTGAGAAAGGAGATAAACTTTTGTAGGAAAGTCGGTATACCCATCTTGGGGGTCGTGGAGAACATGCGAGGATTTGTATGCCCTGGATGTAAGGTAAGGAAGCCAAGCGGCCATTCCTAGTTTTTAGATTTTACCGATTCATTTCTAATTCGCTGTTCTTATGCAGAACGAATCCCAGATCTTCCTTCCATCCACCGGAGGAGCTCAGAAAATGTGCGAGGAACTGAATCTCCGTTTGCTGGGCTCGATACCACTGGATCCACGAATTGCAAAGTCATGCGACCACGGTGTTTCCTTTATGGATGAATTCCCGGATTCACCCGCGACAGAAGCTCTAGAAAAAATTGTTGAGGGTAAGTTTAATCGTTTACACTCCATTGAATGCTAGCATTTGAATATAATGTGACGATACGACCTCTATTTCTTCTCAGGAATCAAATCCACATTGAATTAGCACCGTTTGAACTGCGACTCAATAAACCTCTTTCTTGAATGGCCTGGTGACTGAAACAAATTGACGGTCAAGGAAAGCCAAGTACTCGTCACGATAATATCAATGTAGATACGATTGAAAGCCAATATTCTTTATCTTTTCGTATAGTTATCTGTATATGGTACACGTAAAGGGAGAAATGATTTTGGATTCATCAATTGCCTTGGGTTGGAAATATATTTTAGGAGTTAGGTACACTATGTTCAGGTTCTAATCATTGACATTGATACAATAAAGTACTTCTCACATGGCAATTAATGCGGTAGTATATTTAACAAGTTGCATCACTCTTCCTTGACTCCAACATCTCCGTCTTCACTTTTTACAGTTTTGGTCTCCGTATCTAAAGCATTTGCTGGTACCATTTTCCCATTCTGATATTTGAACACATCCCCATCCCCCACGTTATAGCGATAATAGTTATTCGTTCCAGCAACATTAATTGCCTTTCTCAAAGTGATGTTGACCCTCGGAAATGCTTTCGATCGCTTCGGAATTGAATGATCCCAGTTACTTTGTGTCGGACCTTGCATTATGATCAAGTCACCATTTTGAAGCGTAAATGATTTTTTACGACCGTGATTTGATTTTTGGCGGAGAAAAAAGTCTCGGGTACCTCCTACGGTATTAGGGCCACGGTATGAACAAGAATGAATTAACTTATACTTAGAAAGTGCGAACAGAGGAAATAAATGATATACCTAATGAAAGAGAGGCGATAGTAGGGTTTGGTCCTAAAAACGATTCATCATCGCTATGATACGCTATACTGTTACTCCCATCTTCATAAAAATTGATCAACACAAAATTAAATTTATCCCCTGTCACTTCCTCCACTTTTTCTTTATACTTTCTCAATACATCGGGAATCGGTACGGGTTCTATCTTGTAAACTGAAGGCGGACTGTTGGTTTCGTCGATTCCAAAGACAGTTGTATACCGCGGTGTAACAATTTGGCGACCTCGAGAGCGATAGGTTACCCTGTGCCATGGTAGTTCTGCTAGACAGTAATTGTAGAACGCGGTTGCGGTTGCAGGAGAAAGGAAGGAATTGTAGTAAACTAGGTCGAGGTCTTGTTCCCGAATGATGGATTTGTTTTGTAGTTGAATGCCATTGTCAAAATCTATAGACTCATTTTTTGTCGTTGGGGACGGAAATGATGAAGGGATATCCAGTTTTGTATCCTCAGTCTTTGTACGTTTTGATGGGAGCCGGGCGGTAGAATCATATTCTCCAGACAAACTTCGTTTCTGTATAGATGTCATGAATATGCGGATACTGCTTCAATGGACTGCGAATGCAAATTCAGAGGTGTCTCGCCAAACCATATCAGATCGTAACGATATTAAAGTACACGCATTCATTCTGCCCTTGTGATGTGATGTGATGTCATATCTGGTCCGACGAGGCTACGATCGCCATTTCGTGAGCGAATATTTCATTCGTACCGCTTTGTCTAAATATTCTCATTTTTGCAAAATAATAGGAACTTACAACAATGTATTCTCCAATGGGACCGGAAAGTTATGTGAACCCTGCCCACAAGGTTACTTGCCATATGTAATTGTTTGTTATTCGGACTGCTTGTTAATGACTTATTTTCATGTCTTGCTATAGGGGCGACATGCAAGTAACTGAGATTCAGTTTGATGTCATTTCTATGCCATTCATATAAATACCGCTACTAACATCGAAGCAAAAGAACGAACGGATCAGTTTCCCCGTCCCTATATATGACTGGTGGAGAACTGAAAAGTAACAACACGATTACCTTCTTGCCGTGTATCCCTGTGTGTTATCCTCTCCTTCTATTTGTGCTATTTTGGACACAACTGACGTTGAGCTGTTGCTTCAAGCCCCAAGCTTGCCCTGGTGCAAGTAGAATCCGTAATACGGAAACTGGTTTGAATTTGTATTGGTGTTCTTGAGGATAATGGTCTTTCCATAATTCTCAATGGCTTTAATTTCTCGCGATTCCATTGAGTCTATGCAGTCGAAACGGACAGTTCGTTCAAGCCCAATTATTTTTCAATATGTTAAAATGCTTTTAATATACTGTACGAATTTCTTAAGGGAGTGCATGAAAAGGAATGCAAATTGCGACATGTTGCGCGACAATCGGACGGCAATG